>JZLH01S0250569.1:16153-44157 GCA_001188425.1 Eucidaris tribuloides
GATCACTGCAAAAATAGTGGTGTTAAAATAATCACCAGTCGGTGTTATGAGAAGACAGCACCAAGCATTTTACACCAGTGATAAATTCATGGTGTTAGTTCAACGCCTATTATCAGTGTTACAGTAGCACATTCTGTTTGTTATATCAACAATATTTGGTATTGCATTCAAACTCCATGGTGTATTCATAACACTTGAGGGTGCGGTCCACTCACAACACCGACTGGTGTTGTTTTTGACACCGTAGTTTTTACAGTGATGGTATTAATTGGTTGATAAGAGGTCAAGATTTCCCATTTATCTTTTTGCCCAGCCACACCACTTCCTGGACCGCATGCGCATTATGCTAAAATGGACAATTTTTCCGACTTGTACACTGCAAAAACTAGGGTGTAAAATTTAACACCATGGGTGTTGCAAATTATGAATACCACATAAAATGTTGATTTTCAACAACATTGGTGTAAAAGCCAATGCTCTCCTTGTTCGAAATAATTCGTTTGGTGTTAAAATCCGTATTGTGCAACACCATGGGTGTTGAATTTAACACCCCAATTTTTGCAGTGTATGAACAAGTAGGTGCGGGTCCATAGGGACTAGCGTGCCTTCCCTCTTCCCACTCAAAAGAGAGAGGGAAGGAAAAGAATGGGAAGAGAAAGGGTGAAAAGGGGGAAAGAAAGAAGGAAAGGAAAGGGGAAAGAAGATGGAGAGCTAAAAGGGTCTTGTCTCCCAGGCTGTCGACTCCCCCTACCCCCGGAAAAATAATAGAAGGGGGAAAGGGAAAGAAAGGGGGAACAAAGAGATAAAGGAAGGGCAAAAAAGAGAAAGCAGAAAAGAACAGAAGGGGATATCAATTGGCTATTTTTCCCGTCAACAAGTTGTGGATTTGAAGTCCGAAAGGCCCTTGACCCCCCCCCTTGCAAAACAAAAGGAAAGGGAAGCGAAAGAGCAGAGTAAGTGAACAACTAAAACACTTTTTACATGAACCTACATGATATATGCCTAAATTGTGTAAAGATATAACATAAGATCGATCTTTGAGTATGTCATAGCTTATTTATATGCAAAAAAAAATCCAACGATGTATGCGTAAGTGTAGTTTCCGCCCAATAACTTAAAGTAATAGGCTAACATTGTGGCTTCAAATAAAAAAAAATGTTTAACTTTGCTATCTGAGCTACACTAATAGTAGTATTTGAATGGACAAGTAAACCCCCTAGAATACAAAAGTTTGGAAATTTATGCTGCCACTGGTAAGATATGAATGAATAAACAATTAGTACTCGAGGCGAGTAAAAAAATAGTCTAGATCCGCACACAGTAAGTCTATGGGAGGAAATGGGTAGGGGAATCCGGTCAACTTACGATTTTCACTTTTTTTACACTTTGCATGCTGAATTAATTCTGAGGGGATAATAATGATGATTATAATTTTGATATTTTCTTTAATTCTTGTTTTCCTAATTGTACCATCGACTGATCGATACGGGTAATTATTGTATAGATGTTGGTTACACATTATGCCATTTTATAGCTTTTCTAGTACAAACGTAATGGAAAAAACTAATTATTACCATTGTTGAATTTAATCGTACGAATGTGCAAAATTCCAAAATTTGCGTGCAAAGGGTTAAAGCACTAAATAATCATTTTGAAATACAAAATTTTCAGGGCTTTATTTTTAGACCTTATCAAAGATGCTTGGAGCATGGAGAATTGTGTAGCTCACATTTTTTTTAACTGTGGTAAATGTTAGCCAGTGGCTCTGAATAATGTTTAATGGTTTAACTGAAATTTGTCAAGAACATTTTGGTGTCAAAGTGAAGCCCAAGATTGACTTTGGAGCACGTGGGTCGATGGGCAAAGGTCATAGCTAATTAGATATGTGAAAATAGCTTATCATGCATCCAAAAATGGAGCTTCTGTTCGATGACTTTTTCTAAATCCTCGTTTCAATTGACATGAAGTTTGTTTTTAGATCTTCTCATCGGTCAGTCCATAAAGCACTTTCTGCACATCCAGGCAAAAGGTATAAGTATTTTTTTTACTTTTTAATATATTATTATTCTAATGGAGGTCTGACGTATATGGACCATTATTTTGTTCCCGGCGATGCGATGCATGGTTGGCCTTGTTTACAATTCAAATGAGATTGTTGATGGCAAGAGGTCTGTAATTTTCCAATAAAGTTAGACCGAACTATTAGAAAATGTGTTATCCTTATTTTTAGAATAAATTATAATCTGTTGATGACGAATTGTTTCTATTTTCAACCCTAATTGCTAATAATACCGTCTTCTTGTCGACATAACATTTATGTTCATTTTTTATCGGACGTCGTCTACTTGGGCTGGATTGGTGCTTTCTTTGACGTCATTAAAACATTATATTTTTGGTGAATCACTCGTGTATCCCAGGTGCTGGAGGTGTTTTTATTTGTATCATTTTTTAATCATCCAATACATAATCATCATCGTCATCATCATCATCATCATCATCATCATCATCATCATCATCATCATCATCATCATCATCATCATCATCATCGTCGTCATCATAGTTTTTATTTAACCAGGGTAGTCACTTCAGTCAAATAGACTGTTCTCCCAGCGGGCTCTGCATAAATGTTATTATTACGCTTCTCTGTTCTGGAATGCCGAGCGCCTGGCTAGAAAGCAGAAAATACAATTTTTTAAAAAAATCTTTGGTATGACCAGGCCGGGGCTTGAAGAACACTCGTGGTGCAAATCGATACTATAAGGCCTCGGTAAGTCTCTGGCGGAAAGTCACGGGGGAACGAAATATCCCACCACCTCCTCATGAGGCACCCACGCCCTGCTTCCACTCCCCTCCCTCTCTGGTGCCGTCCCTGTTTTGTGCGACATTTTAATAGCATCACATCCCATCCCTTTGCATCTCGACGGAGACCGGAAGTTGTGGAGTCTTTGGATGGAAGGAACGCGCATGCGCATTACGTGAAAAAGGAGGCGCCATCTACGATCTGCATTGCATTAGTAAGGAAAGAGAGGACGACACTGGAAGAACGAAAGAAAGAAAAAGGAAAATGAATAAGAAAGAAAAAAGAAAGGAAAAGAAAGATATACAGGCAGGCAGAATGAGTGAACGAATGGCAGAAAGAATGAAAGAAATAAAGGGATGTTTTCAATTTTAGAGATTATGTGCTTTGCTTTGGTGTAAACAAAACAATAGAAGCAACCACCACGCCCCTGAAAGGATGCAACATTGAAAAAATGGGTAAAGAGAGACATTAGTTGTACAATAAAGTGAGTGATGAAACTTGAGGGCAAATTATGCGAGGAATATCACCGGTGCTGCTCGGATCTTGAGTAGGCGGAAAATTAAGGTTATAAAAGAGAAGACGTTGAATATCTTAACAAATAGGTAACTACGTCATTCAAGGAAATCATTCGCTACTTCTTTTCTCTCTGCTGAACAATTTGCCTTGATTTAGATTTCCACAACGATATAGTTTATTATCTCGGTCTCTATTTTTACGGTGAATTTGTCTTATACGCCTGAAAGATAGGATAACCACTATTTAATAATTATCATTCACATATTTTCTCCCTTGTTCCTCATTATCTTGTGACGCGAGTAGAGAAGACATTCATGTAATTCTTTCAACTATCCATTATTGAGCTTCAATATTTAGTTTTTACTTTAATGTCAATGATAAGAGTTATACAATCAACCTAAATTATTTTTTTTTCATGGCGGCGAGCTAAAATTACATCACCAATTTATTTTATTATCTATATTTTTTATATAATTGTCACACACTAATGACCTGGCATATAACCTTCATCCGTTAGGTTTACGTCAACAGGAAAGGCATTTACGCCATACATTTTAACGATGAAAAGTTCACTCATAATTCAGATTTGCGCATCCAGTATCAGATGTCGACTATTCCGTGATATGAATTAAATAATCTTGCCCAATTAGACGTATGATTAATCATTTTTAATTTATATAAAATGACGAACAGAAACGCATGATTGTCGGTACTGGCGTTGTATAAGAATTCTACAAATTAATCGTCACACGAAAGCTGGTGAACGCAGCTTGCATTATTGGGGACCAACAGTCTGGAATTGTATTGTATTGTATTGTATTGTACTGTATTGTACAGTAGTGTATTTAATCACTTTTGATATTTATGCCATTAAATCAAATTTCATGTCAACTGTTGAATAAATCACAACGAGTAAACGTTTACAGTTTGCTTATCGTGCAAAAGTGCCGTAATAAATCTGAAAATCTAAACCATTTCTCCCTTCTCTGACAACGTGAATTTCTGCCTTCTTTGATCACGTCGCGACGCGTCGGAAGGACAAATGAGCTTGATCTATAATATCTATAACGCAAATACACCATATCTATTTGATTTTCAATACATGTAGTAGATACTTCTATCAAAATCCATTTTTGTGCTAATGTGTGCCTTATGAGAAGTAAACAGGATTTTTTTTTTTTTTTAGTCTCAACGACTTTTGAATACACGTAAAAACAAAAAAATAATATATACATCTAAGATAATAAAGAGCCAGCGCGTTTCTGATAAGACCTAGATGAAATTAAAGACAGTGTACATGTAAAAAGTGTTGAAGTCATATCCCCAATGTGTTCATTTTATAACCGATCGCCTATCATCATTACGGTAAAGCCAAAACTCCACCAGGACAACTACTTTAGGGAATCCACCATTACCACTCGCTCAACAAAGTGATAAAGGGACCCTTTGAAATTTTAGGTTTGAACTACGACACAGATTGATTTTACTGTGTTAATTACTGAGAAAAACACAAATCACGTGTAAAAACAAAGAAACTAATATTTCAGATAATAAAGAGCACGTGTGTTTCTTATCCGACATAGATGGAATTAAAGGCAGTGTAAAAAGTGTTGGCAGTTGTATCCCCAATGTGTATTGATAACTGATCACCTATCCCCATTGCAGTAAAACTCCGTCAGGACTAACACGTCAGGGAACCTACCATTACGATTTACTCAACAAAGTGATAAAGGGACGCTTTGAAATTTTAGGTTAGAACTAAGACGCAGATTGATTTTACTGTGTTAATTAATGAGTCAAAATCACGTTGTCAACTTTCAATTTTACTGACTCCAACGGACAGTCTTCTTTGACATAGCACCCAAAGGATATTACCCTGAAGTAACCGCCATAAAGGGACGCTTTGAAATTTCAGATTAGAACTAAGACGAAGATTGATTTTACTGTGTAAATTAATGGTCAAAATCACGTTGTCACTAACAACTTTCAATGGGACTAACTTCAGACATTTTTCTTTAACACAGAACCCAAAGGACAGAGCCCTGACATAATGTAACGACCTGGAAGACAAATTGTCAACAAATTTACAAAGGGATGCTTTGAAATTTTAGGTTAAACTAAGACGCAGATTGATTTTACTGTGTTAAATAATGAGTCAAAATCACGTTTTCACTAATAACTTTCAATGGGATCAACTCCAAGACAGTTTTCTTTAACACTAAACTCAAAGGAGATTGCCCCTGACATATTTAACGACCCGGAAAGAGAAATTGATCAACCGAACTACAGAAAGACGAGATTAACCCTTTCTGTACTTTGTTACTATGGTGCTTGGAGATTTGTGCCGTCCGTCGGCATGCTTCATTCGCCGATCGGCACAAATCTCCAAGCACCATAGTAACAATGATTGTGGCTTCAGAATAACTCCATTTTCTCATGCTGGTCTTGAAGTGGCCCATCCAATCAGAATGATGACCTTGTGCAAACAACAACAACAACAAGTTCACTCTTCTCCATACTAGCCATCTTTGATACAAAGACAGGATCACATCTCAACCAGCTCTACGATCGGACTGATGCCCTCCCGGTCGCGAAATTTTTTCCCACGAAGTTGACGAAATAAACCGCTGCAAAAACAAAACCGTACTGCGGGATTCGAACCCGGGTCAAAATGCGCTATCAATACAGCGAGCTATCCAATGTAGCCACACAAAGCGACTCGACAGTTGACGTCTTCTTTAGCAATATATACCAACAGTTTCGAAAGTGCGAGACGTTAAAACTGTAGTGAAAGTACGCATGCGCCGTGCGAGAAAAACTCGTGGGAATAAAAATTTAGCCTCCCGGTCATTGCCATAATGCGAGGCATGGACCATGACAGCGGCACTCAATTAAAACGGACATGAAGACACTAAAGATTAAATACTTCCATGAGATCATAGGCAGCCATCACTTGCATAGACCAAGTCACCAACCTATAGGTCCAGACCAGGGACCTGTTTTATCAAGCTGTTCATAAAGTTACGCATGACTTTACTATCGACTGGAATTTAAAGTGCTAAGTAAAATGCCAACAGTTTTTTTTTCATGTCATTTTAAGAAAGTATGATTAATGTCACTTATATTTTGCCCAAAACTAAAGTTTGCATTGAATTGCTTGTTAAGTGGTTGTTAAGAGTAAGAATGTTAGTCTATATTTGCATATTTCAACATTAGCAGATGTGATTTCAATAATAATAATAATAATAATAATAATAATAATAATAATAATGATAATCCACATTTTATTCGAAACAGAAATCAGAAACAGAAATCCTCCGAAAATTCATTTTGCCCGATTGATCGTGGGCCCGGCAGCCACTGAGCAGCGCGAGATCGCCGTTGCTCTATCCCTTAATTCGTTGCAAACGCCAAACAGGTGCAGCAAGTACAGCCAACTCCCATCTTTTAACGGTCTTTTCGGTTGACGCGTGCCGCGGTTTGAACGGGTCACACCACCCCGACCGTCCGGTTGTGAGGCGGACGCTCCTACAATGAGCCAACACAGCCACAATAGTCTCGAGAATCAAATTTGGCTTGCCATATTTTCCAGGCATTCGTAAGTAAAGTCATGCGTAACTTACGAACAGCTTTATGAATCAGGCCCCCGAAGCATTTAGACCATACGGAGATTTGTTGACCTGACCATAGTGAAAAGATAAAATCAGGTGGTATGACCCTTTCTCCCTGCCTGAAGATCAGCAGAACTCGACAAAACCACTCACAAAGGAATAATTCAAGGAAGTACTATAAGATGAAGATAGGATAGGAGGGTAATATCAGACGAGTGGACCGGCCTCACTGTCAGCAATGTTGCCCGAGATCAGATGAAAAATGGAAATGATGGAGGAAGATGGTTGCAGATTTCTCGGACGATGGCGCCCCAACGCGTTGCAACCATGGCAACGGTCGTCAAGACCTCGAGATAAGTGATGTGAGGTGGGGAGGGGTCTGTTGACATAGACTCTATGTACCAGCATGAAAGGGGAGTGAAACCCAGACATCTACTTGTATTCAATGAATAGATAGCAATAAGCATGATAAGAGAAAGAAAATTGTAAAAGTTTTAGCAAATTTGATTGAACCGTTCAAGAGAATGTTGAAAGTTTACATAATCCTTATTATGGAGGATTCTTAAATTGGCAACTCTATCACTTTTTTAGTTGAAAGTGTGGAGAACTTCCCATAGGTTTTGTACACACATTTTCATAAATTTATGTTTTTCTGAAATGTCAGTTGAGAAGGTAATCAAATTCTTTCAGAAAAAATATGCAGAATCATTTTTTGCTGGAACATACTAGGATAACAAGCTAAAGGCAATCAGATATTTCTTTAAAAATGAGAATAAGTAAAAATTTGTGTACAAAGCCATGGGAATTTCTCCACACTTTCATGTCAAAAAGTGGTAGATTTGCCAATTTAAGAATCCTCCATAATGACGATTAGATAAACTTCCAATAGTCATAACTCTTGAACGGTTCAACCAAATTTTCTCAAACTTTCATTGTTTTATTTCTTTTAGTGTTCTTTACTCTCTGAATGCAGGAAGATGTTTAGGTTTCATACCACTTTAAATGTGTATCCCTTGTTCAGTGAACATAAAACGAAGAAGGTCAATAAATCCTGGGAATGCAGGGAACAAAAAACTATAATGCATATTAATGTAGCCATTTATGTAAAGATGTAGAAATATGTGTTTAAAACATTTTTCTGTGCACATTACGTTATTGATTGAGTAAATGTTAAAATGATTAACGATATTTCTCCTAGAATATTTTCAAAGACAGTATCTCACCACTGCGCTGTATGTAAAAGAAAGTTGTACTATATTAACAAAACTGCTTCTTTAATCTAAGGCCTCCATTTTTCCGTTTTACAAAATCAAAATTGCGTTTTTTCAAATTTTCCATTTCCGCAATTTCCGCGTTACTTAAAATCAGGTATATAAACATTACTTGCATGATTACAACTCAAACTCGAATTTTTAATGGTTATAGCCCCGTCAGCCTCAGTGAAATGCAGCAGCCGTAGTCATGGAAGTGAGAAAGACCGACGGCATATGGGCCTGCAGTTTGCTAGGGTCATTACAGTTACTCAAATGCTTGATAAGTTGATAATGGTATTATTTAGTTAAAGAATGATTTTAGACATTTTGTTTATTTTGTAATTTACTACCAATTTTAACGCTATTACTTCAGCATTTCATGATTTCCCATTTTCCGCGTTACACTTCCCATTTCCGCGATTTTTCTCCGTTTTCCGTATCGCGGAGGAATGGAGGATTTACTTTAATCCAATAATCAATATCTCATGCACCGAGTGGCTCCAGTTCAAGTGATTGGTTCTGAAGTGATTCGTATGATTGTATATTTTCTGATGGGTGCGTCCCCTGATAGACTTGGCAGTCACCAATCAACGGCCAACAGTAAGTTTCACTCTTCTTCTTGTGACAATCGTTTTCCAATGGAAAATATATTATCAAGCCCGAGATATCTCGTTCTTAGTATCCAACGCGTAAACAAGGGGGCGCTTTGTGAACTGACACTGATGTTTACTGAAAGTCGTACTAAAAATTCACTTGCGTGGATGTCATCTCCTGTGGAAATGACCCCCCCCCCCCCCCCATTTAAAAGGGAATGAAGTAGAGTGTACGGGGAGTTTAAGTTTGTATTTATTTATTTATTTACTTACTTTAATATGTATTGAGCACTGAGCATTTACAGGGCACTGTAGCCTCCTTTGCCCGTAGGAACATCACATACAAAGGTTAGAGGATAGTGGGTCGGTCAGTGGAATTGGGTCTGCCAAAGCCTTACAATCAAGGATCCTCTTCAAAGTTTCAGCTTTGAAATTTCGCAGCCATATATTTCCTCCTCCTTAGACAAAAACTACAATTGTATTTATAGAAAGTAATAGCGAAGCAAACAGATTTGGCTAGTTTCATACAACTGCAATTTCTCTTATAGTCACACCTTTTAAATACTGGTGTGAAAAGGCTATGTCATTTTAAAAAGAACCCCTTCTCAAGCCTGTATTGTACACCCCAATCAGTACGTCTTGATGTGAATATGTTTTAACTCATTTTGACGTTTAAATATTTTGGTCCTTGCCAATTTCGCTTTAAGCTGCACCAGGGTACAAATAAACAGATTAAAAAAGTGTTTTCATCCGCATCGAGAGCTATTAAGATGGGTAGCCGCATCAATGTTATTTTGAAAGTCAGTTAAGTAACTGATGAGTCATTTCCTTCGTCGAGACTTCTTTAAATAAATCGATGTCAGGAGTACTTCAACTCACGGATACGACGCAGGGAAGAAGGAGGTACACTCAGCAAACGGTAAAGAAGTAAGAGAAAAATACACCTCAATGGCCAATTATTAATTCTCCACAGTCGTCAATGACAGGTAAATAGCTCCATAATCGCAATTAGTGAAGTCTTTATGACATTTCTCGACGGACCTGTAGCGGCGTGAACAAAAGGAAGATGCCGCCACGCGCGATTGAAAGAGCCTCAAAGCGTGAAGTGTCCCAGCGTCATGTAGGGGTTTTGTGTGGGGGCTGAGTAGGATCGGTGCGTTCAACTCTAATTGCCCGCGTAAGAGGTGACTCTCTTTATAATGGACACTTTGAGGACGCGTGGACTTTAGAACTCTCTTCGTGTGTTGATAGGAGGTGACTGAGTTTGCAGGTGCATGGTCGTAAAAGGAGGATTTTCATACATACCGGAAAAAAATTCTATTCAATGTGATAACACCACGCCCGTGATGATAATCCATTTTCTCTAGAAAGTAATAAATTCACCAATATTTAGTACTGATAATAGCAATTGTACAATAAGCATGTGCACCATGTGTTGAAAGGCCTGTAACTGAGGGGGGGGGGGATTTCGCGCCGAAAGTAGTAGTAGTAGTAGTCGGCGTCGTCGTCGTCGTCGTCGTCGTGGTCGTAGAAGAAGTTGTAGGAGTGTATAGTGTTAGTATTAGTAGTAGTAATTGTAGAGGTAGTAGCTGTAGTATATAGTAGTAATAGTAGTTTTATTGTTTTAGAAGAAAAAAGAAGAAGTGGTAGTAGTATAGCAGCAGCAGTAGTAGTATTAGTATAATGGTTAAAGAAGAAGAAGAAAAAGAACAACTGAGAAAATCATATTGCAATGTTCAAAGCATGGACTATAATTCAATGTATATATTTTAGCTATTGTCAATATAAATGAGTATAAATAACATTACTATAATAGTGGTAGTAGACGTAGTAGTAGACGTATAGTAGTAGTAATAGTAGTAGTAGTAGTAGTAGTAGTAGTAGTAGTAGTAGTAGTAGTAGTAGCAGTAGTAGTAGTAGTAGTAGTAGTAGTAGTAGTAGTAGTAGTAGTAATAGTAGACGTAGTAGTAGTAGTAGTAGTAGTAGTAGTAGTAGTAGTAGTAGTAGTAGCAGTAGTAGAAGTAGTAGTAGTAGTAGTAGTAGTACAATAAGAAGAAAAAAGAGGAAGAGGGAGAAGTGGAGGAGGAGGAAGAAGAAAAAGAAGAAGAAGAACAAGATGAAGAAGAAGAAAAAGAAAAAGAGGAGGAGGAGGAAGAAGAAAAGGAAGAAGAAGGAGCAGGAGAAGAAGAAGAAGAGGAGGTGGAAAAATAATAACGAAGAGGAAGAAGAGGTGGAGGAAGAAGAAGAGGAAGACGAAGATGGAGAAGTAGAAGAAAAAGAAAAAGGAGAAGAAGAAGTAAAGAAGAAAAAGAAGAACAAAGAAATAGACAGAAAGAAGAAGAAAGAGAAGAAGAAGAAGAAGAAGAAGAAGAAGAAGAAGAAGAAGAAGAAGAAGAAGAAGAAGAAGACGAAGAGGAGGAGGAGGAAGATACAAAGTGCAAAGCATTGAAGATATTAAAATCCAATTATAGTATAAAATATTAAATAGTTACCGCTTCCCGTGATTTCATGTCCACGATTTCTGAAAAATCGCTTCTTGTTAGGGGAATCTTATACGATTTTAATTTCAATATAAACTTGTGACTCACCCGACTATCCACTTACACGGGGTATTTTGCGCTGGTTTATTGAATCCTAATTTGTCAATGAAAGCAAAACCAGCCGAGCAAAGCGTGTACGCACCCCGGGAACGCACACTGCTCGGTCGCCGGATCTCTGGGGGCTGAAATGAGATATAGGTCCCGTTCCACGCGGCCGAAATTGACGGACATTGATCAGATATAATATGTCAATATTCATAACTCCTCCTTCCCTGAAGGTTTCCGAAAGTTGTCGAACGAATTCAACACTGATTATCCGATCTTGAAATTGATTGTTTATCGGCCGTATGGGGCTATAAACATGTTCACTGGCGTCGGTAGATTGTAATAAACGTGTATTATTGAAATCATATCGCCGTGTTGGGTAAAATTTCGTACGTTTTCGCCTCTTTCTTAATCGCTGGTGAATTGGATATAAATTTGAAGATAATCAGTGTGTGTCCAACAAATAATGCTTATATCTTATGACAATGTCAAAGGGCTGTATAGTATACTTTGTATATTTCTTATATTATATTACATTTTTGACACCCTTGCAAATTTAGGAAGACACGTTCCATGAAACTTTTCCTCCAATATAAACATATAGGGCCTACTTCCGTTTAAAGTGTTTAACGCAAAGAGGTCGCCCTTTCCCCGATCTGTTTAGAGTCCTGGAGGATTGGAACCAACGTTCTGTGATAGAACAATTATTCCTCAATTGAATTATCTCCACGAAAAATAGTGTTGACCGGCGTTTTCTGAAAGGAATTTTTCTTATAGGTCGGGAGTCTCTTTTGCACGCCTAAAATCTAACATTGTGCAAATACACTGGTTCATAGAAGAAAGTGCTATTTAAGAACCTTTAGCATGTTTAGCAAAGTGTAGGAGCTAGAAACACGGTGCAGTAGAATTATAGTAAACATTAGACTTTGATTTGATTTTTTTGTCTCTAGTGACAAAAATTCTACTAGTAGTACTAATCTATTTTTAGACAGTGCATGCAGGTCTCTTTTTACCTCAACAGATACTGAGAACAAGTACACGTACAGACCTATATAGCATTCCTTTTATAGCTGACACATGCCAGTATAGGTCAACCGTCTGGTATTACATAAGTACTGCAATAGGCCTAAAGTAAGATCTCAAACTGTGCCTAGAACTTACATTACACAACTATTGGAGTTTTTTTGCTCATTTTTCAAAAGCTAGGTAATACCTGATCTTCCGATTTCACTGGCAAGTCCTTTATAAATAGCCTAAGGACATCTATATAACGCTTTTCTTTGTTATGGGCGGGTTGCAAATGAGATTACCTTCCTTTAAACAGATTCCTAGCATTGTCACGGTGATTTGCGCCTCTGCGATTGAATTTCAAAGTCATATTCACGGACACGTCATATCTTTCATTGTAACAGCAATGAGGATCCAGTCAACCCCTAACATGGGGTTATGAAATATGATTTAATAGTTATCAAATCCATGTGCCCCTTCTTCGCAGCCCTTCATTTAAATTAACATTTCTTATTCTTTAGGTTGGGTTGAATGCCCATTTCTGGGTTTCTCATGTAATTATAAACAAGTTCCGAGGTTAAAGGCACTGTATAACAGACTTTCCAGTTTAAAAAATCTGAGCTGCATGATTCCCTATGCTACCAGTGTCTCTGACATGGCCTAAAAATGAAGCCCTGAAAAAATTGCAGTTTAAAACGATCAGTAGGTGCATTAGAAAAGTAAAAATCATTGAGAGACCATTCGAGCCTCACCATAGACTGTTGTGTTGCCGAATTTCCTATCGCCCGATAGGAAATTAATGTGCCAATTTGTATCTGCACATATTGTACTAGTGACAGCATTACTGTCCAAACTTTTGTGTTCTAAGGTGTTTATTTGTCCATTCAAACACTGTCAGATATGTCAGATAGCAAAGTTCGACAATTTTTTAAACGGGTCTTCCACAGTGTTATATAGCGTCTTTAACCCGTTGGAGACTAAGTACGAGTTGACCTGTGTTAGGTTCTATTGAAAATGCGTGTCATGAAATCAAATCGATTCCAACGGGTTAAAGGTCGTGTGATAAAACAGATTAACGCCCATTCCAACTCTTAATTATCGCTCTTACATTTGTCCTGTAGACCAGTTTACTATACCAATAAATTACGATTTTTTTTTCTTTCTCGATGACGAACTATTCCATAAACATGTTTAAAATGAATACTTTCCTTAACTTGGAATCCAGCTTGCATGTTGTGGCTATGGAGGGCAAGTTTCGGGTAAGCTCTGAGGTCGTTAGGGACAACCTTTGTTCAAAATGTAGGCCTGAAATTATAAAACTGGTCTATGACGACTTGAATATCGTGAATATCGTGAATATCACCCACCGCACCGCACAACTTGCACCCTATCCTGCACTGTCCCCCTTCTTTTTTTCCAGGCCTTCATCGTTTTAAGCTTATTGCTTATGATGTGAGGTCTGCTGCATTTCTTTTCAAATCACACTTATACTCTTCCCCCCACAATGCGAAAAATTCAAATTTTGGTTAATTATATCAATTACAAATCTAGGAAATAATAATAATCATCATCATTTCTAATAATTTATAAATACTCTCAAATAGATTTTACTTTCTTATAGTTCTTTTAAATATCAATGTAATGTCAATTATTCTGAATTATTGAAAATGTGTATATACTATCAAATTGTATTATATACAATGCAAAAACAAACAATACTGCAATTGTATACACAATAACATTATATAATGTATCATTTGTTTTTGTATCGCTATTGTTGGTTTATGAACTTGAAATGTTTGAACTATATATTGTCACTCACATATTGTAAATACTTAATGATACGATTATTGACTTGATTTGTAATTATTGTTAATTTTGATATGTTGAAAATGCAGAAATAAAACCAAACTGAAACTGAAACTGAATAAGTTGTAATGCCGTTGAGGGCGTCATGTGCTCATGAACTAGCACCCTAAAATAACAGCACAAAAAAACGAGACATTTCCGTGCAGGCCTAATGTTCCAAAATAATTCTCAAACATCTTTCAAACTGGCAAGTTGAAGTGTTTTCGGAATTAGGCATTGGAAAGTGGAAATAATATACTGCATCCGTTTCCTTACAATAGCACGCGTGGTGGTAGAGTGTATCACTAATATGATACACCTATGAACATCAACAAAATAACGGTTTCATTTCAGACGGATGTGTTCAGAACTTTATGAAAGTGACAATCACGGTGACACGTTAACAGCAATTGCAATGTTCCACTCAAAGCCCAAGTTTAGTTTTGGGGATTTCTTTTATTTGAAAGCCTTATGCCCAAAGGTCATATCACACCAATAACAGATTCGGAATTTCTTTCGTTTTTTTTTATTAATTAATAATAAAAAAAAATCTCGGGGGGGGGGGACCCGTGAGATTTCGGGGTACCCCCAAGATTTTCGACTATATTTTACATTATAGCATCCAAAGGGTTAATAAGGTGTTAAGGTTATCCGAGTTATACCTCATCAGAAAGAGCAGAGTCTGCTCTGATATTACAGTATGATGCCATAGTTATTTTGATTTCTTGTGGTACAATGGTCATTCATATTCAGTCAGGTCAGCGATCAATTTTGTTAATGATGCTATATGTATATAGCACTGTGGAAACCCCATTCAAAAAAGAATTGTCAAACTTTGTTATCTGGCATATATTTGATAGTGTTTGAATGGACAAATAAATACCCTAGAATACAAAACTATACAGTTATAATCATATGCAGAGAACCGATATCGGGAAAAAATCAGTGACAAAAATTACATAACACAACAGTCATTGGAGAAAATGGGTGTGGTCCCTTATAAATTTTCACTTTTTAAAATCACTTTATCATTCTGAACTGCACTTTTTCTGGGCTTAAAGATTGTGTTATTCATTTGCCCGTCAAAAAACGGCAAAATGAATGAAATCAGCTGAAATCGTATCCAATGTGAAGATTAATATAAATAAACACCTCTCATAGAGACTTGGGGTAAAATATTGAGTTTTGGTTAAAATCTGGACGGTTAAATTTCATTCTTTTTCAAATTACTCAGAAGCAATTTCAAAAAATCCGCGACGTCAAACGTGCTCCTTCCGTTCCAAAATTGTCCGATCAGCCGTTAGCCAAAGGTCTTGCGGAGGTTAGCCGTTTAACCAATCAGTGCGCTCCACTGGTCTTGCGACGATACACATAACCGCGATTCGCAGTTTGAGCAAAATTGAAACTCACGGAAAGAACAACTTTCTGGTAACATGTCGTTATTAGTTTTTCTCATAAAACAACAAATTCATGACGTATGGACCTCAAACTTTTAACACACCATTTGTAAGAACTAAACTACCGTTTGGTATTGATAATGAAGGGAAGTAATGGACTTGCACATCCCTGAAACAATCTTTAAATCTTATCAGATACACTAGTAGCATGAAGGATCATCTACAGCAGCGACATATTTTTTTTTAACTGGAATGTTGACTTATTGGCGTACATGCCAGAGAAATTACAGGTTAAAGCAACAGGCTAACATTGCGGAGCTTCAATTAAAAAAAAAGATGTCAAACTGTGATATGTGAGCTACACAGTAGTGTTCAAATGGACAAATAAACACCCTAGAATACAAAAGTTTGGAAAGTTATTCTACCACTATGCACTGGCAAGATATGCATGAATAAGCAATTTGCACTCCGATGGATGATAAAATAGCCTAGATCTGCACATAGTAAGTGTATGAGAGGAAATGGGCAGGTGAATCCGGTCAATTTGAGTGCTTGAAGATTTTCACTTTTTTTAAAGCACTAAACAGGGGCGTCGATCCATGTTTCGGATTGGGGAAGGGGCAAAATTGACAAAAATGTCAAAAATTTTCGGCGCGCTCCGCGCACCATATGGTAACAGAGAATTTTGCGCGCGAATCGCGCCGAAAAATAGTCAATTTTGTATGTTTAATGGTATTTTTATGGCATGCTTTATGGTTTTATAGTGCTTTTCAATGCTTTTTAAAACATATATTTGCATTGCATATGATGAATTTTTCAAATTGTCAAAATTATTGGGGGGTAAATCTATATGTTTGCCCCCTCCCCCAATATTTTTATTGGGAGGGGGCGATCGCCCCCCCCCCCTGCCCCCACAGGATCAACGCCTCTGGCACTAAATTGTCATTTTGAAACCAAAAAAATTCAGGACTTTCTTTCAGGACATTCTTAGACCTTATCAAAGACACTTAGAGCATAGAGGAGTATGTAGCTCACAGTTTGTAAACTGTGGTTAACGTTATAAATTTTGTGTATTATGTTGTGCACATTTCATTGCTTGTCCGGCAGAAGCGCCCTGGCGAATGTTCTCGACAGGAGGACGTTGAAAGTAAATATTCTCAAATTTGAGAAATATTGCCTTATTTGATATTTGCACTTAGCAAATGGACAGTAGGATCTAAAAATGTCACACTACTTTGATTTCCTTTGAAAAGAGCCAATGGTTTTCAAGTTATAAGCGACTTAAATTTAACGCCCTTCTGCCGGCAACATTTGCTAGGGCCCCTTTGCCAGTGGTACGGAAAAAAAAATCGCCTGCCGGACAACCGACGATTTGCACCTTCAGTAATGTAAGAGCTAATGATATCAACATAATCTTTCATTTTGTTATATTTTTTATTTTTAAATTAAAATTGAAGGTGATAACCACGCCCTTAAAGGCAAGGTTCACCCTAACATAAAGTTGGTTTTAATAAAAGCTGAACAATGAGAGAAACATATTAATGAAAGTTTGGCGAAAATCCACCAAAGAATAACAGAGTTATAAGGTTTCAAAGTTTTAAATTAGTGACGTCACATGCGAGCATCTCCCAATATGTCATGTAATATAAATTCGATAATTTGCCATTTTTTAATGGTTCGTGATATATGAATGGGTTTTTTCATAGAAGCATGTATGAAATAATGTTTTTGATAACATATTGAATGCACAGGTGACATCATTTTCAAATTTCTGAGAAAACGACAATTTTTATGGAATTTATATCACATGACATATGGGGAGCTGCTCGCATGTGACATCACAAATTTGAAACTTTGAAACCTCATAACTCTGTTATTCTTTGGTGGATTTTCACCAAACTTTCATTAATATGTTTTTCTCAATGTTCTGCTTTTAGTAAAACCAACTTGATGTCAGGGTGAACCTTGCCTTTAAGTACTTAAGTCGCAAGTAATGCATTCCCAGGAAAGTTATTTGATAGCATCCTAAGTCGCGTGTTTGACGTGAAGACATTCTTGCGTTTGCAATCAAAATTGAAGCTATCACTCTTTTAAGTACCTCTTTTGTTCGTATTATCGTTTGTCAATTCAGCCTTCTATCTATATTTAGTTTCGTAATCCACTTGATCGCTGTTCTTCGAATTAAAGAAATTATGTTTCTGTTAAGTAGTCATTAGAAAATTATGTAAAAATAGCAATTGGCGTATGAATTATTGTTAGCTAACGAAAATTCTACAACACAGTAGTCTATATGGGGGAAAACCGGAATGTTCGTTCAATGACTTTCACTTCTTTAAAGTTTTAAAGATCGCTTTAAACTGCAAATTTTTTAGGGCTTCGTTGTTAGACCTTATCAGAGGCACTGGTAGCATGGAGAAGTCGCGGAGCCCAGATTTTCAAACTGGAAACATATCATGCCTTTTACATTGCTTTTGTCAATGTTTTGAGTTTTCGGTATGAGGTGTTTCTTTTGTGTAAATGTTGGTGTTATCATGCACACACAAGCTACACCAATTTAGACAACTATAATTTTGGCATGTTTTAAAACCTGATTGCTGATCGTCATAAGTGACCGACTAAGGAATGACCAAAATACCATGTTGTAGTTTAAGACAAAGACTAACATTGTGGAGCTTCAATTTTAAAAATTGTTAAACTGTGATATCTGAGCTACATAAATGGACAAAATAAATACCCTAGAATACAAACGTTTGGAAAGTTATGCTGCCATTGCAAGATATGCCTGAATGAACGTCACCCATGAATTTCCACTGCGGAGGGGTATAAAATAGCCTAGCTCTACACACAGCAATTCTATGGGAGGAGGTGTTCCTGGTAAATCCGGTCAACCTGAGTACTTATAGATTTTCACTTTTTGAAGCACTAAATAAACATTTTGAAATACAATTTTTCAAGACTTTATTCTTAGACCCTACCAAAGACACTTAAAGCATGGAGAGTTCACATTTTAAAAACTGTGGTTAATGTTAACTTGTGTCTTTAAAGTAAAGTGATTATGATCTCACATTTGATATATCAATTTTAGGATATCTTGGTGTGATTTTGAGACATTTAAGTTTGACTCTCGGTTTCGTTTTTGTGACTTATACTCTACATCAAGTTGCCAAACCCTCTCATACTATTATTATGTCATAAATACATCACCAATAATGTTACTATAATATCATGCGATATTTTGTTTCTAATAATAGGCCTAATAAAATGAATACATTAATGTCCTGCCTGCGTGTAAACCTAATTATAAATTACATGCATATATTGTAAAACTATATTGGTACTACAAACTTTAAAATGAGTAATAGGTTTATTACTTTAGGGCTGCATTTAGGCCTATTGGAAAAAGTCAAAAAGAGTGGGATCAGTGTGAATTTTATGATAAACATGGTTTTCTCTACTTTTAGACAGCACAACTATCCAAAGTTTGTATTTTTAGATGTTTATTTGTTTATTCATGCACTACCATGTAGCTCACTACCTCAGATATCACAATTTGATTTTTTTATATATCAATGTTCCACTATCATGACTATAGTGTCTTTAAATGACTTCGTTTGGTGTAAGACATAATTTCTTTGTTATTTATTTAACACACAACGTGTTAAACTTTAACACATACGTCCCGTGTTTATGAAAACACCTTCATCGTTAAATTTAACACTTCAGATTTCTAATTTGCTCTGTTCCGTTTGTACATGTAGGACCGTGCGAAAAACTTTTATTATCACAAGTTCCATTGGACTTCTAAATACACGATCCATTATATTCCCGAATTACGGAGAAATTTTTTTGTAAAATATATTTTTCAAACAACTTCTTAGAGAGTACCTCCCCAACCCCCTGTCAGCGCCGACTGCCTACATCTATGAGTGGTGATCAGGGGGCGTGTCCCCCTCGATTTATTTCTGGGCGGGAATCGTCCCCTGCCCCCCCCCCCTCGATTTTTAAAGCTTACTATTAGTTTTAGGTTTTTGGTATCATTTTTGCTAGTTTTTTGTTACCTGCAAACTATTCAAAAGATAAATATGATTAAAATAGATTATTAAACTTTATCAGCGAGGGGGGGGAGTATTTAAAAGTCTTCCTTTTCACATTTTAACGAAAATTGTATCCTCGGAGGAGTTTTTGTAACCCGCGCAAGGGTATTTCTATTTCGCCTTTCAACTTTTCGTCCCTCCCCACCCCCCCCCACCTCAACACATGAAATCTATGCTACTGGTACCTTCCTCTGTGTACTTCCATGCCTGGACACGCCCCTGCAACTTGCACCGATCATTTATTTATTTATTTTTATGACACTTATATGAGTTTCTAATGGGATAGTGGAAGGAAAGTCCCGGCCGACAACTCTCGATAGTCATTGTAGTGTTCTCAACATTATTTACAATCAGGAAGTAACGTCCATAAAGTTGGCCAGTTATATGACAATGCTTGGTTGTATAATGTGTGTGCTGACAGCTGGACATGAAATTCAAAATAATTTGACGGTATTATTTTTATTTGTGGCCAAAAATGGTATCGGCAATGAAATATTGCGCTGTGGAAAGTCGGATTTGTTTGCTTTCTCTGTGTTGTTGCGCCCTTCTGTCGGGTAAGTCTGCTATTAATCTGCATGCAGTTCCTTAACAAAATATTATCATTTTAGGAGTACACACGTAATGAAGCTATACATCCGGAGTCTTTGTATGCATCCTGTTACGGTGTCCGTAAAGTGCAGTAATGTCCGCATGTTCTTCCCAATACATTGCTCATCGTTCTGCCTTGTTTGAATGTATAGGCCTTGCTACTCGAGAAATTCCATCGATTATGCGTTAAAGCAGAATGAAACCCAGACATCTTCCTGTACTCAGAGAATACAGAACAATGAAAAAATACAACAGTGAAAGTTTGAGCAAATTTGGTAGAACTCTTCAAGAGTTATGAATGTTCAAAGTTTATCTAATCGTTGTTATGGCGGATTCTTAAATTGGCAACTCTACCACTTTTTGAGATGAAAGTGTGGAGAACTCCCCATCGGCTTTGTACACAAATTTTCTCTTTTTCTCAGTTTTTTATGAAATATCTGATTGCCTCTTGCTTGTTGTACAAGTATGTCCAGCAAAAATAATTTGTACATGTTTTCTGGAAGAATTTGATTACCTTCACAACTAACATTTCAGAAAACGTAAACTTGTGAAAATTTGTGTACAAAGCCAATGGGGAGTTCCACACTTTCATCTCAAAAAGTGGTAGTGTTGCCAATTTAAGAATCCTCCATACATAAGGATTATGTCAATTGTAAACATTTATAACTCTTTAACGGTTCATTCAAATTTGTTCAAACTTTCACCATTTTCTCTCTCTTATTGTTATATATTCTCTGAATGCAAGCAGATGTCTGGGTTTCATTTCCCTTTAAAACGTATACAATTATTCCTACCTATCATGCACTGCTGAAATCGATTGCCACATTATTCGTTCTTGTTGTATTATTTTTACTGAACAAAAATTGATTTCCATAGTCATATTGTAGTCATATTATATAGCATGCTGCCAATGGTTCGCGCGCATGCGTAAAAATGCCAAGCATCACTTTGATGGCGCATTGGCGCGGTTGCCGCGAAGCGTGTAAATTGTGTAATATGTATAATTATGCTTTATATGATTTTTTTTTTAATCTAAAATAATGTCAAAATATTCTCTACCATCCTACAAGAATGCTTTCCAGCAGGGATTCTAGTCATTGATGTATACGTACATAGGGGAAATACATTGATTTGTTTCATCACAGAATCGTAATATTATTTTAAATACAAATTTTGCTCGAATTCAGCGCGGAATTGATTTCGTAGGTGGGTTTGTTTCGACAAAGTGTAGCAGATCGATGCATGTGGGAAATCACGAAGATTGCATTTTCGGAAATCACAAAACAAGTAATTGTGGTCAAAGCGGGAGGGAATTCATTTCCAGGCTGTAGCATTGAATTTATACATTTTAATTACGAGATATGCACGTAGTTATGGGAGTGAGTGATGTGATGTACGAAGGATGGCAATAATTGTTTGGGATCCAATAAGAAGAGTGTTCAGAATACAGGGTCACACTTCCATGTGCAATTGCTCTCGTCAATGATGATGATTTTAAAGGTTAGTGACATGATTGGGAACACTTGAAAATGCCTCAAGAACCAAATGAGTTGAAATATATACTAACTATACACAAGCTGGAGTGGATCTCCCAGCTGGAAGGATTTGTCCCTAATTTGTTTACTTAAGGAGAATCAAGCATGAGCATTAATTCTATCGGGGCACGATAAAAATAGGACCCATAGAGAGCTACACAACATGTTTGCCTGCCAAGAGGGATATTGACATTATTTATTTTAGAATGAGTCAACGTTTGAATACAAAATTTTCACAGGAGAATCCTTGCATAGTTACTTGATTTTAGAGTAGTTTCAGTCCCAAGTTGAGGACTACCCCTAATCGTATCATCTACTTTAACCTTGTGCTTGTATCTTATTGTACATATACAAATGTACTACGAGGATGTATGTTTAATGGGGGTCCGCTCGCTAGTCATAAGGACCGCTATTTATAATAAGACATAAGGGACGCAATTCATAGCGGTCGTTATTCATAAGGACCGTCATTCATAATTAGACATAAGGGTCGCTATTCATAATACGGAAAATGGATCGCAATTCATAATACCAAATCAGGATCGTTAATTATATTAAGGGTCCCTATTCTACAAAACGAAGATGGCTACTATTCATAAAGGTCAATAATCATAAGGGTCGCTATGTAATCATAATGGAAGGAAAAGGTGGTTATACTGTACATAGATATTGATACTGACCTTTAGGAAGAGCGACCCTCCTCTCCCGTTATGAAAAGCGACCCCTTCTTCTTCGATTAATAACCCCGATTTGGTATTATGTATAAACGACCATTATGACTTACTATATAGCGGTCCTTGCGAGTAATGACCTGTTTCTTCGATTATGAATAGCGACCCTCTTCTAATATTATGAATAGCAATCCCTATGAATAATGGTCTTTATGAGTTTATGAATAGTGACCCTCTTTTCGCTTTATGAATAGCGACCCTTCTGGTATAGGAATTGCACGTTATGAATAGCGGTCCTTGTGAACCACTGGTCCTATGAATAACGGTCCTTATGATTAGGGAATCCCCGAGGTTATCAAGTTTAAAGGTAAATGACATGATTGGGGGTAGTCCTCAACTTGGGCTGAAACTACTCTAGAATCAAGTAAACTATGCCAGGATAATCCTGTGAAAATCTTGTAGTCAAACGTTGACTCATTCTAGAATAACTATGTCTATTGTCCCTCGTGGCAGGCAAACCTGCTGTGTGGCTTACTATGGGTCTTATTTTTATCATTCCGGAAAAAAATAAAATACTAGTATGTTCAAGCTTGATTCTCCTGAAGTAAACAAATTAGGGACAAATCCTTCCAGCTGGGAGATCCATTCCAGTTAGTGTATAGTCGGTATACATTTCAACTCATTTGGTTCTTGAGGCATTTTCAAGTGTTCCCAATGATGTCACTAACCTTTAATGTGCTTCATGTATGGGGAACTTGTGACTGCGATAGGAGACCTTTACGTCAATGTGCGTGACAATAAATTGAACTTGAAACTTGAAACACTTCACAGATCACAGTGTTTCTGGTTTCAAGTTTATTGTATATTTCAATGACACTGGTGAAGACGGGTCCAACCAAATTGAGGAAATAAAAGGTTATTGATATAAAAAAAAATGGGAGAAACGTGCATGACATTCTCTCTGTTTTGTTTTTGCAAAATGTACGTGCAAATTAGTTTGGTTTTGAGCTAAAAATGGCTGTTTATAGAAAGTTTCGTCTGTTTTACAAATTGTGGTTATCCAAGATAGTGCACTGCAAAAACTGGGGTGTTAAATTTAACACCAATGGTGTTGTACCATAAAGATACCAGACGTGGTGTAAAATTTTAAAACCGCGGGTGTTATTTTAACACCAAACGAATTATTTCAAACACCAAGAGCGTTGGTTTTAACACCAATGGCTTTAAAAAGTCAACACTTTGCGGTATTCATATTGTGCAACACCCGTGGTGTTGAATTAAACACCCTAATTTTTGCAGTGTGTGAGTAGCTTAGTAATCAACAGTTTTTTTTTTCATGACACGGTGCATTAGAGCGAGCAGTGTAATAATCTATATGAATTCCATCAACTTTACTTGATCCAAATAGTCACGTGTGAATTATTGAAGAAACATATTTTCTGATGATTGTTTGTTTTATCGTTCTTTGAGTTAGACCACGTATTCCGGCACTGGGGTATTAAATTTAAACCCTATAGGGCGTTGTCCAAAAAAAATGCTGTATATGTTTATAGTTTAACACTGTAGGCTTTAATTTAACACGTAAATACTTACATCTCACACTAACTGTATCATATCTAACTCCTCACGTATTAAAATTGCACCATATATGGTAAGTATATTTGGTAACACCCTTGGTGTTACTTAACACCTCCGTTTTAGAAGCAAGCCTATACGCGTGAAATAATGACAATTCAAATTTCCAGAATGTTTTTCCTAGATTAGCATTGTCCGAATAAGTATATGGATAATTCAACAGTCCAATATTAAACCTTCTTCTCCACAATTCGTTGCATCAGGCGCCAATCAAGCAGCACTCTCAGTTCAAACACACGGTCAACTTTCGGCATCCATTGGCGATGACGTCACTCTTACCTGTATTTACGCACCTTCCACAGATGCGCGACAGAGCAAAATTGCAAAACTTCTGTGGACGTTCATTGGTCGACGGAGTATGAATATTAATCAGACGATCGTCGCTTACTCTAGGAGGCGATTAACCTACCCACAAGAGCGGTACACGTCATCGAAATATCGAATGGATTTAGATGAGTCTCATGGTGCCAATTTGACGATTTCACGACTGTCTTTGAGGGACGAAGGGGTATACTTCTGCAGAGTAGAGGACGAGAGGGGATCATATGAATTCGGTGTTGTCAATTTGACGATTAATGGTAATTATAGTGATTTTCTTTTCAATGCGGAAGTGTCATGACGATCCATCAACACAAATAATTTATGATGAAATAGTGATAATTTAATATTTTCCTTTACTTGAAACAAACAAGCAATACGCAAAACAGGAGGTGTTATTTTACTTATTTATAAATCGGGGCGAAGACACGGAGAAGGAAGGGGTTGCAACAGGCAGTTGCACTTGGGAATATGTTTTAGCTTGCTGTCAACTTTTCTACTTTACATTATCTCATGTCTCCTGAACCTGCCATTTTTGCCATTTTTTGTCTCACAACCACTAACCCACTGGCCATGCCAATGATTGAAGACACACCGTCTATAATATTGTGTAACCAACGTGATGACTGCAGGCGTGATTGTCTGCAAAGTTATGGAGAAATGTACGTAGTTGTAAAGATAAATTCAATTGAATTTTAAAAAAATGTATATATTTTAATTGAGGTGTGTACGGAGAAATTTAATATGCCCCGAGGTTAGGCGGCTGTTGTGAATTCAATCACCTTTATTTACGACAGCTAAACTGAACTGGGATTATTAATTACGTGGGATATGCTATGATTTGTTTTTATGCCTCCGCACTGAAAATGCCGGAGATCTTATGTTTTCACGTTATTCGGATTCCCGCAAGGATATCCTGTTATGTCAATCTGTGAATGCGCCCGTCCGTCAGTTCGTTCGTTACCAGTTCCTGTTATTGCTATAACTTGAATACCGCTGGTCGGATTTTTGTGAACTTCGATCAAGTATGTACCATAAAGCGACCATGAACTGATTAGATGTCGGAGGTGAAAGGTTGAAGGTAATTATGGCCTTTCACGAGTTTGATTTTGGCTCATTATTTTGAAAATTACTTGAAACTGCTAATGAAATTTTGATGAAACTTTGGTTTAAGTATGTACAAAAAACAATAAACTGATTAGATCGCGGATTTGAATGGTCGAAAGAACATACAACCTCTTGCATGTCTAATTTCTTCTCAATACCACTATAACTTAAACATGCTGATCACAGTTTAATAACACTAAGATACTGATGCAACATGAAATAATGATGACTACAAAAATGAGAAGAAGAATTTATTCAAACAATGAAGACTCGATTAGTTTTAGGAGTTAAAAGATGGAAAGGCAAGATCACGGGACCTTTTACGTGTTTGACTTCGATTCTTTATCGCGAGAAACCGCTGATCAGATTTTAATAAAACTTTGGAGAGGTATGTACTATGATACAATGATGAGTTGGTCATATTTCAGAGTCCAGTGGTCAAAGGTCATAGGGCCTCATACATATAATTTCAGCGCATTACTGCGACAAATTGCAAATCACTGATCGGATTCTGGATCAAATATGTAAGTATATGTAATTAGATATCAGAGTTCACTTTTCAAAGGGCAAAGGTCACGGTGTCCCTTGTATGGTTGATATCAGGTTGTAACCAGTATAGACTCACCGATCGGATTTTAATCAAACTGCACGTTAACATGATGAACTGAATCAGATTAGACTTGGAGGTTGAAAGGTCAAGTCAAAGGCCACGGTAATCGTACGTGTGCGATTTCTTCTCGTTAACTTGATAACGTAGAAACAGCACATCAGATCGGATACGTACATGCATGCATTATAGCATTATAGCATTGACAAGTGATAATTGCAAGCTGGCTGGGTAACGAACTTTCAATTGGAGGGGTGCGGAAGTAGGGCCTGTACCCATCTAATGCATTGCAATCAAATTTCTCTGGTCAATTCCACCTGTAAATTAATTATAACATGGACCTTCGTTAGTAGGTCCATGATTATAATTACATAAAATCTTGATGGGTATAAACTGTTGCGTGAATGTGTCTTACTATTTACTCCTACTGTAATTCAAGAGGATCCACAGTAGGCCTACTGCTTGATAATGGAAAATCTTTCATCAAACTTCCACATTTCATTGGTTTCCAGGTCAAAGTATATTAATTTGCATTTAAATGTAGGTCTAATTCATTTCAAATGTAATAGATAGTTGTAGGGTTGGCATTTTAAACAGGTGAAGTTTCCACCTCCTTACCCCTAGTTGCAATATCAACAATTAACATTGTCCCACATATCAATTTCTGTGTTAGTACTTTGTCAGCAGTGGGGATTTATGTAGAGGATTTGTCAAAAAACGAAGTGTTCTGTACGATAAAGTGATATTTTCTGACTACCATCTGTTCACAGAAGGTTTGTAAACAGTTGATATTAAAATTGTGTTGTTCTGCAAGTACTTAATCTTATCTTTAAGTGCCACCACAGGATCTTCTTCTGGCGGACAATACTTCATCCCCAGGCCTCGGCCACCCTTACAGCGAGCCACGAACCCTCCACGTCGTGCACGGAAGAACATACAGGCTTCATTGTCGGACAGCCACGCCGACCAGACCCGGTGTGCACATCCGATGGGAGAGTCCATATCGCTCATCCTTGCACCTGTCTGTTGCCCGAGCACAGAAGGAATGGCAAAATGGTATATACAGCTGCTCCTCACAAAATTGTGCAAGTCAAAAGCACTTTCATTGGCAATTACAAAATATTGTTTAGACTGACGCTCACATCACCGTTAAGGACATGGTCTAAGCTTTCCGATGCTTTTTTGTTTTGTTCGATTTGCTTATTCCGATCTCGAGACATATTTAGTCAACTACGAGAGGGTAAAATCTCATTGTGCCACTTTTACTCGGGGAAGAGAGCCTGATACTACCAATGAATGAAGTAAAAGTGGAACAATTTTGGGTTTTTACCCTTTCGTTGTTAACCAAACATAATCTCGAGTTTAAACAAGCAAATTGAACAAAACAAATTGCATTTGAAAATTAAGACTGTGCGCTTAACGTTAATGTTAGCATCATGCCACATCGGTATATTCTAATTGCTGAAGAGGACATTAGACTTGCACATTTAATTTTTTTTTCAGGCCCGCTGTACATATATAGTACAACTCAGTGGGTCCGTGATACGGAAACCGACGTTTTTGCAAAGTCGGGAATCGTAGAATGGCTGTAAATTAGTTGTACTAGGTGTTAAAAATAATATTTGTTAATTTTAAAAATTAATAACACAAAACCTGTACAACAGATTATACTGGCATTGAGTATAGTTACAGCAGAATAGTGAACATTTTTGTTGGAGGTGGTTTCAGTACGATATCAATACTCAGTTTTATGTAATTCATGCTTTTTTAAAAAGTTAGGGTTCAGATTTTGCTCAAAATCCAACCCTCTGTACAAAATTCGAAACTGTACAGAAATC
>JZLH01S0250575.1:28325-40213 GCA_001188425.1 Eucidaris tribuloides
CTACTTTGTATCAGAAAATGATTTTCCTCTTTTGAATTACCTTTCGTTCTCTGCATCTGATAGATCTTTTCGTAGTCTCTCACTGCTTCTTCATACTTTTCTGAATCCGTGTAGCTGAAATACAAAAATATAACAGCTCCAAAGTAACGCTTGAATGGACAAATAAACACTGTGGAATTCAGAAGTTTGAAAAGTCGTGCTGCCACAGGCAAGATATGTACGAATAAACATCCCACATGACATGACTCTTAGTTGTAACATAGCAGTCTATGGGGAAAATAGATTATTATTATTATTATTATTATTATTATTATTATTATTATTTATATTGCGCTTTTCCCGTTAGGCCCAAAGCGCTACACATTAGGCTATCCTTCTTTACGAGGCAGCATCTATACAACGCGCCATAGAAGGAGCCCGAAGAATGTTGAAAGTGTTGAAATGGCCATCACACCAGGTTTTCACCCTTCTCTTTTCGATGAAGTGTATGGGTTTTTTTACATGCTGAGATGTTTCTGTCTCAACACGGGACCTCCGGCTTTAAGGTCTATCCGAGGGACGAGGTAATCGGGATAAAGTGCCTTACCCAAGGACACAACCGCCATGACGTGGGCTCGAACCACGGACCTCTAGGTCGGGAAGCCAAGCTGTTATCCATTACGCCACGACGCCTCCCCAAGGGCAATGGGGATATGGCAATACGGCAATACTAGGTACATGTACTCATATATTTTCAACTTTTAAAAACACATATGTCCCCTGCAATCCAAATGTATATGACAGGACTTCTGTTGATGCCTATTGGTATGCACATCACCAAAGTATTAAATATTTTGTGAAAATATGCATCAAATATTTTTGAACAATTTTCTGTAACACTTTCTTCAACCTGCTAAGCCCCACCTCTAAAAACTATCCTCCAGATCATCTTTATTCATATTCTTCATGTGACATCATCGTCCTGTAACCCTTGAGCTAAACAATATACAGATTTATGTGTCTTCACACTTTTTGCTGTTATTACATACACCTGCCTACAACAATGTCATTGTTTTCTCAAATGTTTCTTTCTGCATTCTGACATAGCAATGACTATTATGATTCAAAAGTAATTAATTTCTTTTTTTAAGGGCGATTTTTATTAGAGCCTTGGGGCTATTTTTGAATTTTGGGGGGCTATTTTTCTACCACGGGGGCTACTTTTTCGTTGCAGTTCGGAATTTGAAGAATGCAATGAAAGATTGCCAATGTTTTAGCCGGTGCTTCATCCATAAAGCAACCATCTAGTCCTAATTCATTTTTGTTTCAATGCCATAATAAAAAAAACATGAAATTTGCCGTAGCAAATCTGAGAGCGATTCTGAAGGAAATGGTCGCCCCCAAAAATTGGGTTTTGGGGATTTTAAGGGGCGATTTGGGCTTTGCCAAGTGCTAAATCGCCCGTCGCCCTAGGTTATTTCCTACGCTGGTCAGAGGGGTATTGTGTGAAAATGTGATGCTATTGTAGGCAGGTATATGTGACCTGTCACCACGATGCCCTGATAAAGTCGCACATCTAACATAGCATAAAAATGGATAGAAATATACTTTGGGTGAAAAATACAAATATTTAAACTTTTGCAGCATGTGTAAATCATATTAATTTTGATTTCTGAAGACAATTCATTTTATTATTTTACATCCCATTTACAATATCTAGCATGTTCCTTAGCTTTGGTGTGTGCGACTTTATTAGGGTATCGTGGTGACGGGTCACATATGTTAGGGCCCTTTGGCTGGCCATAGGACAATATACAAACCAAATCACAATCTAATGACAAACCACATTTATTCTCACCATTTTGCTCTCCTCATGAAGGCCTTTAAGTAGTTTTCGTCTAATTCAATGGCTTTATTGCAATCATTGATGGCTTCTTCCAGCTTTCCTAACTGCAAACAGAAAAAGAAAAGTTCAGTTAGGCATCACAAGATTTATTACACTGGCATTCTGAAGGGTTCAGAATGTCCTTCTTATCTTTTAAGCCCCATTTCTGGCTGCAGGCGGGAAATACCTCCTATTCCATGCACATTCCCAGACACGCTAAAAGTCCGCCTGATCCATTCTAGCCGCGTCCGACATGCCCCATTCCAGGTATCATTCCCGGAACTGCCAGCTTAAAGCCTACTATTGTTCCTACACAATGGTGCCAATGTCATTGAATTCTTGCATATAAGATTTAATCCGTCATTCCATAGGCTATCTCAGGGCCATTCCAGAATGCCCCAATTAATCCTTCATCCCAGTGATGAATAGAGGCTAATGGCCCATTTCCCGATGCACTGCGGAAGTTACTGTGCCCGGGAATAGGGGTAGGCATCGATCAGGAAATGGCTAGTATGACTGAACCCCTTCAGAATGGCCAGTGTAATAAATCTGTGATTCCTCACATGGTAACATAAAAAACGAAATCTGTGCGTGCTGGCCATGTCAGCAATTACCAACATGAAACATTTAGATACACTTTAATTCTTAGAGAAGCACAAAAATAAATAGTATCAGTAATATACTGGACCTTCAGTGAATTACATGGTCCAATTTTATGACGTATGATCATTATCATTATTTAAATTATATTGTTTGGTCATCATTCGGAATGACAGGGGACTAGAAAAAAAGAACCTAATCACTTTACCTCTCAGTTGCTGAGAAAATAGACCCCTTTTCTGTATTATACGATCTGATACAAACAGACAAAACATTTTACATCCATACTGACTAAAATTCTGTGATGTTTACCTTGAATAGGTATTTATGTATAACTACAGTAATCAAAGAGATACGACTCTAAGTTCAATATGTATACATATCAAGTTGGGTCACATATCTGTTTCTGCAACCTAGAATGCTAATTGTTAAGGACAGACATGACAAGTTTTTGTGTTTATGGAATAACACTTGTCCCACAATGCATTCTTTGTTAAATTCCTACAAATCAAGAAACAATAGGCTTAGCAATCATATTTGGCAGCATACACAGGTCTACCTTGTCCATGAACATCGGCTTCCGAGTATACCTCATCTGAAAAATGCAGAGTTCTGTTTCCTTCAGATGAGGTAATACCATCATAACCTTAATGGACTTATTAACGGCCTTTTGGATGCTATAAATGTAAAAATATGGTCAAAAATGTCGGGGTCCCGCCCGACATTTCATAATTCAGTATAAAAAACTATAAGACATTCAGAATCTATTATTGCAGGGTTATGACCTTTGAGGGCATATAAGTTTCAAATAAAAAATCCCCAAACTAAACTTGGGCTTTAACAAAACATATCTCGAGATTAAAACAACCAAATTGAATAGAACAAACGGCATTTGAAAGCTAAGACTATGCCCTTGATGTTGATGTAAGCATTACGTCAGAAAAGTAGTTTCTAATTGACAAAATGGGCACTTTACACTTGCACAAGTATTTTTGAGCCGCACTGTAGACATCTTACCTTGGATCCTACGAGTGCTCTGTTACAGTACAGCTTGGCATTGGTGTAGACATTATGCGGATCTATTTCTAGTGCCTCTGTGTATAAACTGTAGGCCTCTTGGAATTTGCCAGCCTTGAATAGCGAGTTGCCTTCCTCCTTCTTTGTCTTCATTAGCTTGCATTTCTGTTGAAGTAAACAGTATCAAAAATTGTCAGTATGACACTAAAGAAAGCAACAAATTTATTTTTCCTATTACAGTCTCTTTATCACAACTGTTGAAGACTGTATCCATGATTTGCACACACCAGAATGAACTTATTGACCAAACAAGCTAAAATCATTTATATATATATTTTTTCTAATCGTAAATTCAAGGCCTGGTAGTACCATTAAATAGATGAAAAGTGGCCATTACATACAATTTAATCATAAGTTATCAGTACCTTACTGATATCATACATATTAAACTAATACAACAAATGTGCATTAACTGCTGAAATGTAGATTCACATAACTGTTTACCTTTCACAAAAATTTTGGGGCTAAAAAGCCAGGATTCATGAAAATAAGTGCTGATAAGATTCAAACAGAATACACCATGTTTCATGGCAAACCGAATTTGGAAATTTTTTTTCAGCCATTAAATTAGTTTGACTGCCTATCTTGATTCGTATATCATCTAACAAAGCTCGCAAGGACAAAAACTCACATCATTGCAGCTGGATGACTGTCATCCAATCTCTGCTCCAGTTTGACTTTACCAAATCCAAAATTAGTATTTGAAAGCTACATCCAGTGTCTGACACCTACACCACCATTCCAAGATACAACTTGAGCAACAGCTCAATTTTTCAAATGATTTATCATTTATATTTCAACAACTGTACAACATGCGAATCCCAAATTTGAACACTGGCTTTTTATGCCCTAATGTGCCTCGCAATATCATGTTTACATTTGACTTCATTTGACCTTTGACTTACATGACTTTTGACCCCAAAATAACATTGAGGCCCCTGTAAGGCATCTACCATCCAGGTTTGGTTTCAAATTTGGTTTATGGTTAGACAGTTATCACCCCCAGTATAAACTTTGCAAGTAAATTTTAATGTTTGATCTACATAGGACTTTTGACCTTTAATAGCAACAAGGTCCGTGTATGGCATCTACATGTAGCATCAAAGTTTGGTTAAAAAAGGCAAATGGTTACAAAGTTATTCTAGTTTCGTAAGTGTTACGAACGGACGATGGACAGATGCTGCCAAGATCTCTCAGCCTCAGTCTACCTCAATGACTGGACACAAAAGTGGGGGGGGGGGGGCGAAATAATATGATGTCCCCCATCCCCACCAGTTGACAACTTACCTTGTAAGCTTGTCTGGCTTTATTGTGATCCGGTGAAAACTTGAGTACATGTTGGAAATGCTGCTGGGCCTTTTCTATGTTGTCTTGGTAATACAGGCTGAGACCTCGGACGAAGAGTGCGTCGGCGTCTTTTGGATACTTCATTAGTAAACCACTGAAGTAGAATGACAAAAGTTACTTAGTTATGTTCACACTGAACACAGTTATTTTGCAGTTAGCTTGTAGTTAGCTAACTGTGATGATAGGTGAGTACAAGCAAGTTCAACAAGAAGTTAATTTCCAGTATGAACACCCTTGTAATAGGAATAGTTTAAAGAAAGGGAATCTCATATACATCCCTCCTGCAGCACAGCAGATAATCACTCATCCCCTTAGACTATTTATGAAGGATAAGTCTTGAAAACTGAAGATTGGTATTTACCTAGATTTTGAAGAAAGGTTAAAAACACAATTTCCATTTGGTATATGCACTAGGCTAGGATTTTAAGCTTCTACGAGACAATAATTCATATCAAAGTCTAACGAAAAAGGGGATGGGTAAATGACATTAAAGATTGGACAGGTCTGTATGCTGCAGAAGCTGCAAGACATGCCGCTGACTGCAGGAAATGGAATGCCCGCAATAGGACTATACATAGGCAGATACTCGCTAATAGTAGGAAGAGGAGGAGTAAAGCAGATAAAACAGATTTCTTGTTGTCTGACATCAATGCTTGGCAATGGAATCAAAACTCAAGACTCCTAGATTATCAGGTACATGCCTTACCAATCTTGCCACAGCACCTCTGCCCTCTGCTATAACTTTTTATTTAAATTAATCAAATTTTCTTAATTAACCAATTTTATTTCACTTTGGCCACTGTACTTTAACAACACAAGAAATTAAAGTGATAGGCTATTAACATTGTGGAGCTTCAATTAAAAAAATTGTCAAATTTTGAAATCTGAACTACATAGTGGTGTTCATATGGAAATATAAACAACCTAGAAGAAAAAAGTTTGGAAAGTTACACTGCCAATGGCAAGTTATGCATGAATAAACAATTAAAACTCGGGCCGAGTTTAAATAGCCTAGGTGTACACACAGTAAGTCTCTGGGAGAAAATGGGCAAGTGAATCCGATCAACTTACGATTTTCACTTTTTTAAAGCACTAAATAATCATTTTGAAATACAAATTTTTTCAGGGCGTCATTTTTAGACCTTATCAAAGACAATGGTAGCATGGGGAATCATGTAGCTCAGAGTTTTTTTTAACTGTGGTAAATGTTGGCCAATACCTTTAAGTGAAATACATTATCAATGCTTGAAACTATTGTACACTCTGCATTACTTACAGAAATGTAACATGCTACTTGCATGCACTTCATGACCATACATCTACCAAACACAGCTGTCACTGAACAGAAATAATTTTTGTTGTCAATCTGAAATATGGTTCCAAAAGTAGAAATCTAGAATTAGACATTTCTCTTCACTAGATCTTTACTTTGCATTCTATTTGCAAAGTTACCACTCATCTGATGTTAGGTTTTGATCTTTGACATAATTAAAAGAATGTGGTTCTCACACACGACCACTATACCTATAAAGTCTGTTTTGTTAGTGATTTCTCGTAAAGGGCTGATTTATATTGCCATCAATTTAATCAAAGAAATTTATAGAATGAATTTAATTCACTGCATACTTTTTCCAAAAACAATAATACAATGTACGAGGTGCGACAACCACGCCAATGATGCAATGTCAATGCACCCAGGCACATGTCGCTGTGTTGCCCAACATTCTGCTATAATAGTGTTTACATATCTCACTGTGTGCCCCTTCCTCGGGCTGTAAGTAGCACGCCCCAACTATGCCCTGTCGCGATAACAGAGGTTGCACAAACATGGAGGGAGGAATCAATCTGAAGTTCCTGGTTCAGTTGGGTGGGGGCCCAACCGAAAAGGCAAAGTCACGGGTGGGATTTTTTGCATAAGACTCCTGAAGAAGCTTGAGATATCAGTTTAGCCTCTGCCCAACTGACCTAAAAAACTTCAGGTTGATTCCCTTCTCCATGTTTATACCACTTCTCGTATTGTGATGGGGCGAAGCATGAGCATGCCACTCAAAAGCCCAGGGAAGGGGCAAAGCGTGATATAGGTGAACAATTATTATAGCATGATATAGGTGAACAATTATTACAGCAGAATATTGATGAGTTGTTGGGCAAAACAGTGACATGGGTGGTGGGTCGATTAACATTGCGTCATGGGCGAGGTTAAGTCTCGTTTCTTTTTTTTGTCACACCTCGTAAATCAGTGATTTACTGATCTATATTGCTACAATATAAACTGGCAATCCTGTGCATAGGTACATACTTTAATGCTTCTTGTGCCTCTGAGAACCGCCGTAATTTGAGTAGTGCTTCTGCCCTTCGTATTCTGAATCTCGTACAGGCTGGTGAATGATCTATGGCTCGATCCATGTCAAAAATTACCTGTAAAAGCATGAAGAGGGAGAAGAGGAATAATGATCTGCATAGGATCTGAATAAATGGATAACAATGGGGGGGGGGGGAGTTTGCTTTGCATGATGCTCACTTAACCTCAAGCAACCCTCTCTGTAATGCCGCTAAAGATTACACCGGCCTTGAACTCTGCTGGTTGAAAAAGCAGGAGAAAATTAGGAGCAAATTCTCCAAAAAGTAGGAAAAAAAGGAGGATTCAATCCACTAAAGTAGGAGGAAAGAAGGGTACTTAAAGAAGTGTTTGGAGTACTCACCACAAACAAAGTGGAAACATGCGGAATACCAGAAAAAAATTGAAAATAGGCAAAAAGCGGAAATCCATGGAAACAAATTTTCCTTCACAAAAAGGTAATGATAGTAGTTACAATATTCTCAGAGACAACCTGTAAAGACTAAACTCCAAACAAATATTAAACCAACAGTGTATCACAAATCTTTTATTGACAAAAAGTAAAAACAAGTAGGCAAATAAAGATTTATAAGGGGGACAAATAGGAAAATTAGGATATTCACAAAAAAAGTAGAAAAAAGTAGGAAAAGGAGGACCAGTTGAAAGCCTGGATTACATCATAAATTTGTTCATAGTTTAAGTCCTTGGAGTGGGATATCTAGGCAGAAATGGGGTTTTAAGAACCACTTAAAGGGTACAAACACCCTGAAAATCAAATTTGTGTACAGCTAGAATACACAACAAATAACCACTAGACAGATGTCATAGCTCGTGAAGTGATCATATCAGTGTTATCGCCAGATTTTTTTTGCCGTGTCGGAATGCGCAAATTTCGAACGTCGTGTCTGCTCGGTGACCAAAATTTATGAGCACTGTTGTTTTCAATTCCGCGCGTGACGTCACAGTTGCAATATTGCGATCCGTAGTAAATCGCGAGCCGTTTTTGCGGCCGCGCCAGGCGCACGCTACCCGCTGTGCGGTGGTGGGTCCGGCCGTTTATAACATTTAAACAAAACTGCCCGGTGATGCTATTTGAAATCGCTAATATTGTCTAAATAAACTGCATCATCACTAACAACAATAGCCATGAGAGTGGACAAGACTGACTAGACCTCGCAAATTGGACGCAATACAATACCCCAGTTCGCGGTCTTTTTTGTAACCCCCAGGGCGCACGCGAGGTCCCCGTGTTTCGGGATGTGGAGTACCTGCGGCGCCGATGTGTTTTTTTAGCTGCCGCGATCGGCGCGGGCCGGGTACACTGCCATGCGGCCGGCGGCGGCAAGGTCACATACAATAAGTGTCTTGTTTGGGGCTGTAAGTATTTTTTCCTTACTCATATCAATATGTAGGCGAATTTGGTGTGAATGTTTTATTTAAACATGTACTGTATTTCAAAAATAATTAATTCGTAATATGGCAGTATGGGCAAATGCACAGCAGTAAGATCCGGGGAGTACGTATCCCGTTAATTCTTGAATCGTATTTTGAGTTACACGTACTCGTCCTAACCTTCAGACATTGAGCAAAGTTGTATACATGTACATTGTACTTGTAGTTTGTTATGGCGTTTGTTCGTTGTTTGTCCAATGTTGTTTACCTTGAATTGTTTGCTATGATCATTTTGATTGAAATGTGAGTTGTGACTTTAATGTTTGTAATTAGAAAATTATCAGATTGGCCATTTAAGATGTTAAAAGAAAATAGTTGACAATTTATTTGGCGTGGTGATTTTGACGAATACTGGCATTGCGCTTTCGGATGTAATACTCATTCGATATTTATCTCGTTCTTGTTTGTGTTCCCCCGATTATTTTTTGCTTCTGCTGCTCTGTCATTTAATCAATTTCGGCGTCGTTATTTTCTCTAGCATAACTGAAGAATGATGAATATAGTACAGTCTTCAACCCTGGGAATTATGATTTCTGTGTCATTGATCATCACAATCAATCATCACGAGATACGTACATGTATTTTTTGTCATTAATCTATATCGTCATCATGTACGAATTTCTGTTTGTTTACTGGAATTTATCCCTTTAACGCCGATGCATGTACGTACTTAGGTTGTGTTTATAAATTATTAATCCAAATCAACATCCATGCAATTGTTTTTTTGCAATGTTGTTTGGTTTGTAACGTAGTTTGCTGGTGCCCGGGCGCCAGGGCCCTCAAAGATGAATTTGCCCCTCAGCTACTTATACCATATTTCCGCCATACGAACCTATGTTTTCTCACTATCAATCAACTTTCCCTAGAAGGTATGGTTTCCCCTAAAAAACATATCTTAGAATGCAAATATGATCACAATTTTCTCCTCGGGCGATGGACAAATGGGCGAATATAATCGGATTTCCTTCTCTTGAAAAATTAGCGAATATTTTGAAAATTGTCAAACCCCCCACATCCCCTACGAAATCATCAAATACCCCTAAACGGAAGGCATTTTCCCCGTAGGTATCCCCTACGCCCCTACGCATGTGCCAAAATCCCCTACGGTACGGGATTCCCCTTGGTCCGCGCAGCCTGCTAATGGACATGTGATTTCCAAAGGGTGATAGTCCAACTCAGAACATTGTAGCCTCTTAATACCGCCGAGTTGTCGCTCCGTAAAGTTCCTTTCTGGCATAATTTTGCCCTGCTTTCATGAAAATCAGATCACGTATGTACGTACTGCTCCAAAATTGAAACCTTAAGCAGAACATCGTGGCTGGTTTTCATCAATCCGTATGAGGCCACGGAACCGAGTAGTTTCAGTGGGCGTAACCTCGAAACAATTTCAACACGTCTACTTTTTGTATCAACGCAGTGCGCATATTGCCACGAGAGTTGTTCACGATTAATAGCAAGCTCATCCGACCGATATCGGATCGAGTTGGCCTTGGACTTTGGCTACAATACTTTCAATTGCCCATTAGGCAGTATGACGTACTGAAATTTTACGCATGGAACCCACCACTATGTGCAACAGAAACATTCCAAGTTTTTATGGCTTCAAATATGGTTTAAATAACATACAAAAATCCGGAAATCGGAGCTGTGGAACATCCCATTTTCACAAGATGGCCGCCAAGGATGGCGCCATGTGACTGAAAGTCACAGAGTTTTCAGGATAAAATTTGTTTGGAACATCCAGATTCCCCCCATAAACTTGTGGCAATTTAAGAAGTTAATTAAATTCTAAATTTGATACCCACATTTGAAAGGTATTAGGGGTGCTTTCCAGGATGATTTTGGGTGAAAAACACTTATTTTTTGACATTTTTTCCAAAATCGAAAATATCTAAAAACACGGTTTTTTCTCATACTCTAAAACAAGTTTATTTTACCAAATGATGTATAGACTTTTTTGCTCGAATTTGGCCGCAAATATATGAACACTAGTATCTTTGTGAAAAACTGGAAGTTGATCCCTATTTTTAATCAAAAGTTAATAAGGTCGCAAACTTTGACACTCGTAGTCCTATAGGACATTTTTGCCGGTACATACATTATGTTGCAGATAGTATTTTCCATAAGACTAACACGTGCTATGAGTGTGTATATTAGTTGGCATAGTATTTCCATAGACCTAGTACAGGTGATTATGAGTGGTGTATATTTGAGTCCTTGTATCGCGGGAAAACCATGTGATGAAAAAGCCATTTATTTCTTAAATGGAAATTTGAAAGTTTTAAATATCGCTTTGTTGCATGGGTAAACGGTACGCTAGATAAATGCAGGGCTTATGTTGTCATGGCAACCAAATGTGGAAATATGCTATAATATATGTGGTGCGATTATTTTGGGTATTTAAGCCACACCAAATCTTACCGAAAATGTGTTTATTATGTCAAATAGGTCTACTGGCTTGTAGCGCTATTTATTTTAAAGGACAAAGCACACTCACATAGACTCAAGTGAAACAAATGTGCCAGCCTTTTATTCAATGTCCGCTAAAGTGGCCAAAAATGTACATTTTTCTGAAAATATGTACTAATAAGTAACCATCAGGAAGTCTAAATCTTATACATGTACTCGTCTTTGTTTATGCTAGATTTATGCACTGAATGATTCTTTCTGGTGCATTTGGGATAAAAAGGGCACATTTGTACTGTTTCTTTCCACGAATGACACCAGAACTAGGAAATCACATTGTAATTAGTTACGGCTTGACATATTTTTAAAAGGGAAAAGTTAAGTGCATGGTTAGGGCATTGAAAAACATGTTAATAGCAAAAAGTGCCACATGAAAATTTCAATGCCCTACAAAGAATCAACACTGTACCTTTGAAGTGGCTGGCATTTTGCATTTGGGTGATGTGCTGGCTGGATTTTAAGTCATTTTATAAATTCATCAATATCACATTCTGGATCAGAAGAATTCACATTGTGCAATGAAGTACTCTTACCCTCACAAATTGCTGTCGATCGACATTGGTAGTCGATACTTTTCTACAGCAAAAATTATCAATTAGTGGCGGCACCATATTGTTTAGTGGGCCACATTAATGTGACAAAGATTATACTTCCGACAGAAAGTGTGAATTTTTGCATACAGGTTGTATTTCCTGGGGGATTTATTTCAACTATTGCCGGAGCCGAAGAATTCTGATTTGAATT
>JZLH01S0250648.1:8827-19357 GCA_001188425.1 Eucidaris tribuloides
CAGCATCAAACAAAAAGTCTGAATGGCAAAATATTTGATTTATATAAAAATACAGTAGAAAACAAATAAAGTAAAAAATGAATACAGAACATAGACGTACGTACCAATAATATGTTCAAAATTCGTCTTGACATTGCACACATTTACATACCTTTCAGTTATATTGTACTCAAATATATGGAAATATGGAAATAACATAAAAAAAACAAAGGTCAAGCCTCTTTTCTCATTCCATAACTTATTTGGCCTACACTGCTTTGCTTTCAGAGTTAGTTTCTAAACAAAATGATGCACAGTTCTGAGTAAAATAGTAAAAAGTAAAATCCACACGAGTTCATTTTTAAATGGATTACCTCCCCCCCCCCCCATGGCCCTGGGAAGCGGGGGTGCTGGGGGTGCTGAAGCACCTATTTTCTATTTTTCTTCAAATTTGGCCGCTGAGCGACTTTTCAGCTGTCGATTTGGCCGTGAAAAAAAATTTTGGCCGCGAAAATTTTCCGTCCCCCCCCAAAAAAAAGTTTTGGACTATTGCAAAGTAAACAAATGGGGATAATTTACACTAACACCTGAACTTGGATTAAACATTATTTGTCTTACAGAAGTACGGAACGGGCTGTGATTTACAAGTTCCAGTGATTTTTTTTTCTCAGAGAGGAGTATGATTTGGACTGTCATTAACGCACGCAGAAAGCACTTACACACAGGCCGTGCGTTGGGAGAAATTATTGCACAACTGTCGACCAATCAGAAGGCTCAGGTTTTTACCACCATTTTTATAACAGAAAATAACACATGACTCTCGACCAATCAGAAGGCTCAGATTCCTACAACCGTTGTACAAAATCCCAACACAATTATCTTCGTTTTGTCGAGATCTCACGAATCCGTCATCCAATCAGTGCGGTACATCTCCGTTGGTTCTAGATGAGTTCGGAAGAAATTGATTATTTTCCGCCACGCTGTCACCTGTGCGCGGGAATGTAATACTGGCTCACCTCCCCATTTGACGAACAGATTTGCGGGTACACCTGTGAACGCACAATTAACACAGTATATTGTTGCGGAGAGAATAGTATTGATACAAAACTAAACTTAGATCCATATTTTGACATATACAGTTATTGAGGCCCGGTAAGGAAGTATAGGACACATCATGAAAGTGTGCACTGAAATCAATGGACACTTATATCTTTATTCCCATCCCGAATACTCTGAAGGCAAAACAATCATACGCTCTATCGTTATCAAAAGAGAATGTGAAAAGAAAATTATATTAGAAAAGTTAAGGCAAAGTTCACCCTGACGTCAAGTTGGTTTTAATAAAAGTAGAAAAATGAGAGAAACACATTAATGAAAGTTTGGCGAAAATCCACCAAAGAATATCAAAGTTATCAAGTTTCAAAGTTTTAAGTTTGTGACGTCACATGCGAGCACTGAGCTGAAAATCATATACAGTAATCATATATGAATATGATTATATGATTTTCATTACAAGTGCCATTTTTCTCAGAAAAATGAAAATGATTTTACCTGTACATTCAATATACATGTATAATCATAAACATTATTCCAAACATGCTTCTATGAAAAACGCATTCAATGATCATAAACCATAAAAAATGGCAATTCATGGAATTTATATCATATGATATATGAGGAGCTGCTCGCATGTGACGTTACAAAATTAAAACTTTGAAACTTCATAACTCTGTTATTCTTTGGTCGATTTTCGCCAAACTTTCATTAATATGTTTCTCTCATTTTTTCTACTTTTATTGAAACCAATGACGTCAGGGTGAACTTTGCCTTTAGTAATCTTTAACATTCTTTAAAAAAAAAATAGGCATAAAGTATAGTTACAAGTCTCGTCTATAGATATTGTCAGAGTAACACCCCTTTTTTATACATGGAAAATCCCTGTCTGTGAATATATTAGTATCTCACAGGCTGTTTAAATTATTCATGCATTGAAGCAGTGAAGCATGATGTCTAATTATATGCAAAGTCTATGCATACTTCTCTGGGCCCTAGTGACAATAGATAGAAGGGTGTGGGCATAGTATGTGTGTTATAGCATCAATTGCAGTTAAACTTTGGTAGCATCAGGACGTGGATGGTCGAGGTGGCGGGTGGCCGGCGAGCTGTTGCCCACATATGCCGGAGGACGGCCTGCCAATTCATCCCCATGTCGGTGCAAGCAAACTGTAAGTTACATTATGCTATTTTATCAATTTTATCACAAAAATTAGGTGTATTTTGCTTATCCTTGTAAAGAACTAAATACTCAATAAATGGAGTTTGTTCAGTAGATATGGGTTCATTTTTGTGTGCTGAACTAAATATCAAATTAAAGGCTGGTTTCAGTGGATATCTACAGCTCGTATATAAATGAAGTCCTGCAATGTTATTGTAGTCAGCAGTTATTTCTACTTTTGGATAATGTCTCTTCGATAATTGGTGTACCCTTAAATTGTACAATGCTATAGGTTTAAGTGTGGGTATGAGATAATTATTTCTTTAGTTCACAGTTACTACAAATCTGAGACACTGTAAGACATTTTATCAGGTATTTTCGTCGACACAGTAGAGTGTTATTTTGTGAAGAATCCATGTCAAAAGTAACAAAGAATTTTGGTCAGTTGAATTCAGTAATTATATACATATCTAAGTGATTGAATTCAAATGGTTGTTTAATACATTTACACTGATTAATTGAATTGATTTTAATTATATCAATTCTGTCGATTTATTAGTCAGCAATGTGTGGCCTTATTCTACATCTTTTTGTAAAAACCGTTTACTATTCATGTTAACTGAATTGTTGGTGAGGTTTAAATGTCTAGATGTAGTTTTCTGGTTTCTTGTTATCAGAAATTATTTTTTCTACGGGAAATTGTTATTATATCGTACATGGCGTACGACTTGGGTGTCGAGTTGTCTTTTTGGTGACATTGCATAGTTTGGGAGTTGGAACTGCCTTTTGGTGACATCAGCTTGGTTCCAGTGCTGACGTATGCTACGACGTGAGTGACGTCACAGGCTGCATCTGTATTGCCGGGTCGCGGGGACAACGCAGTCGAAACGTGGAGGTCCACGGAGAGCTTGTTTCCTCGAGCGGCGTGTACAGGATAAGTCATGCATTACTTCACGCGAATTCTTTGAACAATTTTGAACATTAATTTTCGGGACTATTATTTGCACCGTGTCACCAATTTAACTATATCATTTGTTACCAAGTCAATATCAGATGAATTGTTAATTAACCTGTCATTTCAACTCAGTTTATTATACAAGTACCTAAGTAACTAAGATCAATATCGATTGAAATTGTAACATCATTGAACCATTTTGAATAAATTTAGACTTAATTTGAAGGTAAACATTCTTGTCTTGAGTTTATTTTTTTTGTGTGGTCGGTCAAGCAACCTTTTGATAAACTTGTCCAAAATACTGAATTTATTTCCAGTTGTGACAGATATTTTGATTTCAAAACGACGGAGGTTTGAGAGGGGGGGGGGGTAGTTACACAATCACGGAGTCTATACTGTATTTTGATACTGCAGACAAAATTCCACATAGCGTCTAGAGCAAAGACGAAGTTAGTCACAAGTTGCAGCCATATCACAAGGACTATAAAAAAAGGAAGACAGCGGGGATTATTCAGACCTAATGTACATGCATCGTGCATCACGAATAGCAATATTCCATCAAACGAGGGGGGGGGGCAGATTCCAGCCCCGTCCAGTGACCCCGTGAAGATACTTACTGTCACCATGACGCATAAAAAGCCTCGACTGTGTACACAGTGGCAAGTAGGGCGTTTCTAGCAAATGTCCGGCTCCTTCCAGGAAGGTTAAGTCGAGTAAATGACCTTTACCAACCTCCTCAAGACGGTCAGCCATCTAATGAAATTGAAAAAAACAACACTGTAATGAAATAACTCAATGGATTTATTATTTTTTGTCAAATCATAAAAATCATCTTTTGTGAGCCTTTTTGGATTGTGTTGTTACCTATTACTACTACTACTACTACTACTACTACTACTACTACTACTACTACTACGATTACTATTACTACTACTACTACTATTACTACTACTACTATTACTATTACTATTACTATTACTATTACTCTACTACTACTACTACTACTATTACTACTACTATTACTACTACTACTATTACTATTACTACTACTACTACTATTACTACTACTATTACTACTACTATTACTACTACTACTACTACTGCTACTATTACTATTTGCAATGGCGTTCTTATTACATGCATATCATTTTTTTCATAATTCATTCAAGTGTTATTTAATATAAACGCAAGGAAGCCAGATTAGGACTGAATATTGGTATAATTGTCATTTTCATTACATTACTTTAATATATAAGTAAAAATACCATGGTCATACGCCTGAGAGACGGACTTTGTTGATCATCTTCGCAGACAAGAAAGAGTAACGGGCATGATGCATTTTCAATCTGAATGAAATAAACATAAATAAAAACGAAAAATATGCAGACATCATGTTATATACAAATAAATTTAACATTATGTCAGGAAAAGCCTATAAACAATTTACATCTGTGAGATGTAAAATATTTTAATACTTGAGAATATAATACATTGATGTAGTTAAATATATCAATTAATTGATTAATTAAAGATAATCAATGAAAATTGACTGAAACTGAAAATATATGGAAATTGAATATTAAATCGAAATTTAGAGGGTAGCGCAATTTGACAAACCAAAAATATACTGCACTTAAAATTTATCTTCAACTAATAATGTTAAAAATATAGAAATAAATAAATGTATTTTTTCATTCTCATATTCTGTGAAAAGTAACATGTTCACTACAATAACAATATATAAAAATAAATAGATCAATTATGAATGTATTTCAAGCAAATTTCGGATGAATTTGATGGGGGGGGGGTAGTAACGTCTGTCATGCAGAGGTCTACCCAAAACGCCGAATAACGGTTGTATGCAATTGCATTTCAATCGAAAGACATTGGAAATTCACTAAAAATACATTTTTTTATACTCAATAACTTGCATAATAGATTTGTGGTGTTTACTCTCTCTATAACATGGATACCACGCGAAGGTGTAGGTTGATTTGGGTGTGAGGAGGTGCACATCTTGGGAGGCGGACGGGAGGTGCATATCTTGAGGAGGTGGAACTAAAAGCTTAGAAAAATCAGCTGTTGAAAGCATAAAAAGGTGCATATCCCAGTCACGCCCTTGCCACATTTACTTAGTATTTCAACGTGGGGAATCTAAGTCAACACTGTACGTAATTCGCAGTGTCTTCGATTTCAAAACGCAAATTGATTATGTTAATATCCGGGTATATATAAAGATCTCATCTTGCAAGAGGAGCGCTCAAGTTTTGAGAAAAATCTTAAAAAGTAACGATTTTGTCATAATATCGACACTTTGAAGCTAAGCAGTACAATTATTTTAATTTTGAAAATTCTTCATATACTGCCTCGGAAGAATTGCATTAGGTTAATTTACTCACTGGTGCAACAAAATCCTCATCCTTTGCTTTGTCAAATACATAATGGTCGAAATGGAATTGAAACCATTTGGAACCATCGTCCTTGGGTGTAATGGAAGCATAACCCTCAACGGGTCTGGTGGAAAAAAAAAGTTTTTGACGTCGAATTATTTTGTGGCAATGATCAGTAAAACAAAAGATACAACACAAATATATGTAAAGGTACGAGTAACATGATCACATACATTACATCCTCACACACATTCCTAATTTTATTGTGTGCGTGTGTTTGCGTATGTGTTTGTGTGTGTGTTTTTCGTGTATGTGTGGGATTGTGTGTGTGTTTTTCGTGTATGTGTGGGATTGTGTGTGTGTGTGTGTGTGTGTGTGTGTGTGTGTGTGTGTGTGTGTGTGTGTGTGTGTGTGTGTGTGTGTGTGTGTGTGTGTGTGTGTGTGTGTGTGTGTGTGTGTGTGTGTGTGTGTGTGTGTGTGTGTGTGTGTGTGTGTGTGTGTGTGTGTGTGTGTGTGTGTGTGTGTGTGTGTGTGTGTGTGTGTGTGTGTGTGAGTGAGTGTGGGTGGGTGGGTGAGTGAGTGAGTGGGTGTGTGCATGAAATACAACTGTCAGTATACACATTTGTTGTCATGTGCCTTTCAATATTATACCCTTATAAAACCAAGTGTCATAACAGTTTCAAAGTACATGTATAAAACGCAGACCCTGTTTTTGTGAGGTAACCTTCACTCTACAAAGAATTGCCTAATTCTACAAAACATTCGGATAAATTGATCATAAAATTATTCATCGGCCAATCAAACTACGATTTTTTTTCCTGGAGGTGTTTTTATTTTTACTCAGAAGTAACTTTATATTTGAAAAAAAAAACATAATTACTGTAAGAAACTGATTCCATAATGAAAACTGTGATTTTATCGTACACTTAAAATGTGCATTGGTAAATTTGTTCAGTGATTGTCTCATCAATATTTTCAAATCAAACATCACTTCTAATTCCCTATAGAATAACTGAGTTGAAAGACGTGAATCCTTCAAGTTCAGGCTCGCTTAATTTTTATCGACAAAAATGCAGCAAATATGCCTCAGATGCGAATTTCAAAACCAGAGGCGTTGACCCAGTGAACAATCAACATGATGGACTTCAAAAAATATCATTATTATAAACTTTATTTAATATACGGTAGATGATTTATTGATTTTGTTTGTAATCATTTGAATTCCATGTATAAGCTGTGATCTTGTTTGATTATAAATATTAAACGTATTGAGGCACTTCAATATACGATTCAAATACACTCTAAAAACTGAATTTAAAAGGGCCGAGGAGTGACCACACTTTCTGAATTTTGTATTTAACCTTTAGCCAGGTGAATCTACAAATGTTGAATTTAGTTCAATAAAAGGTTGGATAAAAATATCTACACGTAGAAAGTGTTGAAAAGTATGGTCACTCCTCGGCCCTTTGAAATGTTGAAACAAAATTGAAGTTTTTAGAGTGTACATTGGTTTCAACAATATATTTTGACTACCCCTTTTGCAAGGGTGTAACACTCACTCTGCCGGGTGTACAAGCGTGCCATCGGGCATCTCCAGACCGATATATCCGCACAGTGTATCCACCACTCTTGCCAGTGCCATGCACGTGATCGGGAGATTGGCTCTCGTCACCGAATTCACAGCCAAACCTCCCCCGTAACACGCGGCGTTGATGCCTATCCTGCTGGCATCTAGACGAGGATGTTCCTTAGCGAAATCGATAATATCCTGTATGACAGACCCATAAAGACAACGATGTTGTAAATCCTGCTTTTATTGTTATTATGTCTTGATTTGAGGTAAATTGTTGGTTACTCTTCATACTGAAATAGTGCATTTAACATTGAATTTATACCAGTTAACTAATGTATTCCCAGAAAGGGACATTTTTTCCTTGAGGAAATCATTGCATGATCCGCCGCGGATCAGCACACGTCAAAAAGAAAATCTTTCTTGACGCGTGGGATCGAGATCTCAAGGAGACCCAATATTGCCAAAGTATAGGGTAAAGGGTGGAGTACATTACAGTCAGATTTTTTTAGCAATACTAACATCCGCGGACCCGCTATAACTAAGGGGGAGGGGGGGGGGTCTAGAAGCATACAAAATGCAAGGAACATAGTCTTATCACCACAGGGGAGGGGTCACTCTCCACATGGTCTGATACCCACCCGTGTCCAACAACCTCAGAAATGCACCCGAAACGGCGTGACCTACATAACCAACCTCAGAAATTTGCGATCATAAATGGCGTAACACATGAGAAAGCTACCATAAGTGGCATGACTCCCATGAAAGCCATTAATCCTGATACCCTAAGTGGCGTGAACAGGAAATCCTTTGATTTGATACCCTAAGTGGCGTAAACAGTGAAATCAACTAATTTGATACCCAATACCATGTGTCCTTCTCCTCTAAAACATTATTGTACATTGCACAACCCGAAGAAGTTCACTTAATAATTCATATATAATTTTCCTAATTAACAAAACGTACAGTTAGAGATGTACTCACATTTGCACCTCTAAACGGCGAAATCTACATATCAACCAAACTAGTAACCCTAAATGGCGTGACATGTGAGAAAAGGCTACCCTAAATAAGTGGCGATTGCCGGCGAAGGGTGCTGAAAATGCTACTCTTTTTTCAAAAGACATCGACGACTCCCGAAGGCATAAATTTATTTGTATTTAAAATATTTCGAACCCCTCCAGCCATGTTGGTGACAAGACCGGGAAGATGGGTTCAAGTGGTCTTATTACCAATATCTAGCCCAAGTTTCTTTTTATTTTTCAAGCCGTCAAGGTGCACTTTCCCACTACAGAGGAACGATTGTGTACCATGTCCTGCAAACAAATCTCTTCAAGATTTCCATGGAACCCATGAATATGTTCCTCATTTTGAAAAAAAAATGTATTTTACAAGGGCGTAGGCTAGTTTGGGCATGGGGAGGTGCACATCTTGGGTAGGTGGAACTGGGAGGTGCACATCTTAGGGAGGTGGAACTAAAATTGACAAAATCAGGCGTTGAAAGCAAAAAAGGTGGTTCAAATTTCTTTTTTGCTGTTAGGGTGGAACTCCTTTGGCTTTGCGGGGGGGGGGTGCACGTGCACCCAGTGCACCCCCAGCCTACGCCCTTGTTTTATTGTATTGTAGTTTTTACGAAGTTGTGGAAATATTGGAAATGTTAATGTGAAATGTATAACTTACGTTGAATAATCCACATTTGAAGTAGGCATTGCGTTTACCATCACTAGATAGAAGGGCGTCCTTGATAGAAGCAAAATAATTGAAGGCGAAGACAGCAAATCCGTGCGATGCCAAAAGTGGTGATCTTTCCATAGGAGCTTTGGGATCCAGTCCGGTCATGTCGATAATCAACGGCAACGGATCAGAATTTACTTTAAAGGACGAAAAGAGTGAAACAGTTGCAAGACACAAATTAACATTGCGGAGCTTCAATTTAAAAAAAAGAAGTCAAACTTTGATATCTGAGATATAGTACGTACTTAAATAGACCTAATAAACATCAAAGAATACACAAGTTTTGAAAAGTTATGGCAGCCGCTGCAATATATGCATGAATAAACAATTACCACTGCGGTGGAGTGTAAAATAACACAGTAGTCTGTGGAAAGAAAATAATCATGGCTGAATCTGGTCAACTTGAATACTCCTAGATTTTTACCCTGTTTAAAGCGCTAAATAATCATTTGAAATACAATAGTTTCAGGGTTTCAGTTTTAGACTTGATCAAAGACACCAAGAATTATTATGGAGGATTATTTACTTATATTTTTTTAAACTGTGGTCATTGTTAACTTTATTTTAAATGTCATTCGGGTATGGATTGCTAAGCCCCGTCTTCGAAATTTCCGAAAATTGACTTTCACAATTTTTGTCAAAAGCGTCATAAATGACTCCCCACCCCTAAAGAGAGCACTTAAAGTGAATGTCAAATTAACCTCTTGGAACAATATAAAAAAATATATTTACTCTGGAAAGAAATGCTGGGAATAATACTTAACCGAAGATACTGGATTGTCAGGACTATAAAAAAGCATTCCTAGGTGCCGTAATTTCAACATCACACATTCCACATTGTCGTTTTGTACATATATATTCTAATATGAGTTTTATCGCACACTTTATCTTGTGTTGTAGAATGTCCATCAATACAAATAATACAAATGAAAATGCTTTTGAGCTTAATTAGAAAAACTAACTCAGATACCTAAGGTATTTGTTCGCTTATGCACCAAGTCGTACTTTGTGAGATTTGTAGCAGACGTTTATACCATATCCTTCTGTAAATCATTTTAGAAGATAAGCATGGATATTCAATTTGGCCGCTTACTCGCTTTATCGCGTGCAAGAAGAGGGTTCCTTCTGCCTGACCAGCAGTTTGACAGAAACCTTTTCGCGTATTGCGCTAAGATAAAAACCTCTTGCAACAGGCCGATGTAAGAAGTTGCTTCCTTCTCGTATGTTCCTATTCCGCTTCTCTTGCTGAAGCACGTTAATGTAATAGATGAAAGTTCAGTCACTTCAAAGTTTGAGGAGTCTTGGGATACTTATGAGCCAGACCGCTGGCGACGCGCACACACTCCATATCGGTCCATCGGCTTCGACTCGCTTTGTAGCTTCTCGCGAGAGAAAGGATGATTGGCAACTATCCGACGGTCTCAATATTTTCAAGGGAAACAATGGATAAGAAATGCAAAGTCTTTTGATCTCATGACATGAGGTAATAGATATTTCCATATGCTCGGTTATGATTTACTGTTTTTTTGTATGAGTTGATAATGTAAAACTACACGTCAATTTATAGCACGTTATAACATGACTCCTGTGTGTGTGTGTGGTGTGTGTGTGTGTGAGTGTTGTGGTTGTGATTGTGCTGTGTGGTGAATAAATGGCTCACAATAAGCTTTTAAGTCCAACATAATAT
>JZLH01S0250648.1:41038-63222 GCA_001188425.1 Eucidaris tribuloides
GGATATAAGGGATCACCATCTCGCTGCACGACTTGTATTTCAAAAGAAGAACAAAAAAATCGTAGTTGAAGGTAGGACCCTTTGTGAATAAAATATGAGCGTATATTTATATATACAATGCAATTATGCGCGCGGGGAGCGCGCCGAAATTTTAATACTTTCTTGCTATTGCCCCCCCCGCCCCTCCAAAAAAAATGGACAAATTGAGAAAAAATTTTTTTTTTCTTTTTTTACGGAGCGCGGTAATGCAAGAATTATCGTTTAAAAAAGGTACGCGCAAAGCCACTACAAAACCCAATAAACGGTAAACAATATGGCCATGTTTGCATTGCTCAGGATGTACATGTTATTTTTGCGCGTCGGATCGCGGGCGCGGCGAATTTGACATTTACTACGTGCAATGAAAATATTGGGGCATCATATTGGGTTGGTCGTCCCTCCCCCAAAACCTGACAAATTGAAAATTATATGATGCTTAAAATACAGCGGTAAGGCGCTACAAAATCCACATTTTGCGGCGCGCTGTTGCTGCGCAGCCTACATTGTAACCTCGCGCGCCCCCCCCCCCCCCCCCCCCCGCCGGCCCCGCCGGAGCGACGGCCGAAAAACTTATGACATTACCACGCTATATTAAGTATTGGGCCCAAATATATTGCCCCCACCCCCCCCCAAAACAAAAAAACAAACAGCAAGAGAAAGTGACAAGTTTGGAAAATATGTTTTAAACGAACAGTATAACGGTTGTACTACAAAACTGATACGATGTTACTTTTTTGGCGCATCTTCACGCAAAAATTTCAATACATGTACATGTATTACACTGTAAATTTAGCGCGCGAAAGAAGCGCGCACCGAAATTTTTAAGATACTATCTTGCTTTTACTGCCCCAAACCCAAACAACCCCACCAAAAAAAAATGACACTTGGAATAAATTCATATACAAAAAGTAATGCAAAATATGTTTAAAAAATAGCGCAAAAGGCCACTACAAAAACCAACTTAACAACTATTACACAATATAAATTTTTTCGGCAGACTTCGCGCCGCAAACAATCACGTCTACTCCTATAACCGCAATTATTTGCGCGAGATAGAGCGCGCCAAGAAAATTTTTGACTGTTTTTACCAGGCCAATGGAAAATAATTTTAGGGACTATATGATACGGAAAAATAAATTGTAGTGTGTTGAAGAAAAAGACACACAACAGGACTATTAAAAAATTTTAGACTAGTTAATGCACACATGTAATTTCGGCGCTTGCACGCGAAAAATTAGATTTTCACTATCATTGGAACAAATAAATTGCGACGCGGAAGCGCAGCCGAAAAATTTTTTTAGACATTTTATTCCAGGGCGGCGGGCGCGGGCGGCCGGGCGCGGGGGCGAAGGAACAATGAAAATATTGGGACTATTTGATTACGCCGAAAACGTGAAAAAAAGATATAGTGTAGTGAGAGAAAAACAACCAACAGACTATTAAGAATTTAGAATAGTTTGCAACACAATGTTCTTAAATTCGTGGGGGGGGGGGAGGGGGAAAAAAAAAAACATTTGAAATATTATTGCATGTCCCCCACCTTCAAATTCTTGCGGGTGCGGGGACATGTCCCCCCGTAATCCCCCTAGGATTTAGCAGCCCTTGGTTTATTAGAGAGAAAATGCTGAAACAATTTTATTGATATCTTTTTAAATTTTAGTTTTTCACGCCCCCGGCACCAGTAGGAAAATTTTCTTATCTAATTATCTATCGATAATAATCGAAATAAAAATGATTTGTAATACTTTTCTTAATGGTATGATATCAACACCTGTGACTGACTAATCAGCCATCCATGTAGTAATACTGTTGTATTTACAGTTTGTGGTTTTTGTCCAAAGTTTTGCCCTTACTTTGGAAAAGAATGCGTTTTTTTTTAAGGCTAAATTTAAAATACGTAGTCTTAATATATTATGGTTCAAATAGAACGCTAATAAAATAATCGTTATTAAAAAATTACCCTGTGAAAAACGATTTAAATCTATCGCAATAATTTTAGGTAATTTCATATCAAAATTGTAAAAAGACTATGTAAACAGTAGAAAAGAATAAAACCCAAACAGAAATACAAAAAAAAATAACAAATTATGAATGTACTTAATCAGTATTTCTTCTTAACCACTTAACCTCTCCATTGACAACCATCCTCGGGCGCGCGGCCGGCCCGGGCCCGCACGCCCCCCAACAGCATCTTTCCGCACTACCAGACCTTTTACCCGCCTACTCAGCATCCAAAGCCGGCCAATGTATAATAAGTGTTAAAGCTGTTATCGGAAATAACTCTCCATACCCTCCAGCTGAACAAGATCCGAGTCTGATCTGACCCCCTGTCGAATATGACCCTCTCTGGCATCACCAAACTTTCTCAAATACACAACACAACCAATCGCCACAACTAACACTTGCGTTTTACTTCCATTGCGTCACGCTTCCCCGGTCTTCCGTGAGGGCCCTGACCAGGGATACATACTCATTGCGGCGATTGTGTGAAATGTTCTATCGTGGAAGGGGAACTAGAAAACTCATGATCCTTATTTTTTTTTCCCTCATTGTTATTGCATTGTTATTTTGCCGTGACTTTAAAGGCAAACCCTTCTAGGACCCTCTCATTTTTGTTGTATCTGTCCCTTGGACCATTGGGCACGCAAATCCAGAGCGGGAGGGGCAGAGGGGGACATGTCCCCTCACGATTTTGAAGGGGGCCGACACAATATCAAATGTCCCCACGATTTGGAGAAAACAAATTTGTTCCCCAAATTTTTGCGTTCCCAAATTTTGTACTTCCCCCCCGACTGAGCGAGTTTTCGTCTGGCTTGGGTGACGGGAAAAAGTTTGGAACCTGGGTTGTGGAATGAGCGACTGTTATCGGCGCTTGGCCGTGACCGAGAAAAGTTAATGGACCTGGTCGTTATGGAAAAAAAAAATTCGTCACTAACCCCCCCCCACCCCCCCCCCCCCCCCCCCCCCCCTCTTGACGCGAATTTTCGGCGGCCTGACGTGACCGGAAAATTTTTTTGATCTGGGTTGTGGAGAAAACATTTTGGTCAACTACCCGACCCCCCCCCAACCCCCCCCCCGACAGCGAGTTTGTCGGACGAACTGACAGATAAGACAGTGACCGGTGAAAAATTTTCATCATGTGATTTTGTCCCCCCCTCCCCCGCCATTTTCTAATTATGTATTTTTTTGCGCCACTTTGCTCCTTTGGACGTATATATTGGTGCCTTAGTAACCCATAAAATACACATCTGGGATGATCGAAGTTGTAAAGTTTTCTAATCATCTGAAAGGGACATCACATAAGTCCCGGCCCCCCAGTAATCTGTGCCGCTTACCAAAACACACTGCAGACATGATTTACAATATCATTATTCTTAATACATACTAGGATTATTATCGACTTCGTTACAGCGAAACACCCTTTCGTCTAGATGCATAGGCAGGATAGGCCCTAAAAACGTAAAAATTAATAATTACCTAAAAATGTCCCGTTTGAGTGGGATCTATCAAACGCCGCTGTTGTTTACGGGCCAGTTCTGGACCGTTCTGAATTCCGGTGCACGAGGGCAATCTACTCGACTTAAGTGCATGGCACTGGCAAGAAGCGGTGGATTATGTCTGGAGCACCTATGTCGGTTTTAATGTGCCCGTCGATGGGGACGTTGTACAACCCAGCAGAGTAAAGTGATCACACTCTCTGTATAATCACTTCTTTTCTTGCTGTCAGAGTAAATGGGACTATATCTTCGTAGTAAAGTGGGTAAGACCTCTCAGCTCCGAAAAAAATATCCATTAAGTCAGTTCTTTGGACACAGTTTGAACCTCAGGGATCGTGCAGCTCCGCCCTTTAGTCATTTTCATCCTTGACGTGGACATAATGTAGTTTCTTTTTGGTGATTTTTCAGTAGGTACTTGACCACGATTTAATTTTTAAGGGTTTTTATTTTTGAAGTTTCGCTGGTACTTTTGTCAGCCCGCGCGAAAGAAAAACAATGTGTCTAATCTTCTTTTTAGGCTGACCTACATAGTATATTACAATGTCTTGAGTTGTATTGCCCATACAATATTCAGTAGGCGTTTCCGATCGGGGGGGGGGGGCAGCGTCGGGCGATCTGAGAATGTCTTACATTGTATTAATTATATTGTTGTGATTTTTTTTTTGGAGCCCACTTGAAATAGAAAACCTGCATCCGGCCGCAGGGGGGCGGCATCGTTATTAGATGCTTACATTTATTAATAATATTATTGAGTAATTTTTGTGGAAAGCCATTGATAAAGAAAACCTTGTCAAACTTTGATCCGCTAGTTTACATTAAATTGTTTGGATTGGAAGTAATAATACATATAAATATTCATAAATAAAAGTTATACGATGGTGGGTTATTGAGATTTGAGTTATAATATTTCAATAATATGCGGAATTAAAGAATCGTACAGAAAATAATTGTTATATTATATTATTATAATTATAATGGCTAAAATACACATAATGTACACTTACGTTTATACCGTAAGATATGTTTTTATGCCGCAGAAGTCACTGCGTTATACGCAAGCTTTGTAATAACACGAACGCGGCCCAAAAAATAATTGGTGATAGGCGTACTTTATTGGCTAATTGGGAATTATGCCGATATGAAAATTAATATCTTTAGTTTTAAATTTATTAAATTTTGATGCGTTGTTTAAAAAATCTTGAAATTTCTGAGGGGCTTTCTGGTAATTTAGGTCATGGCGCGCCACGTGCTGTGCCAGGTGGATTTAGTGGGGCCGCCGCACAAAAGCGTGTTGTATTTCTCACATTTGTATTCACAAAATTATTATACTATTAATAATACATTAATATTTGTATTGCAAATTACTGATATATGAACAGGTAGAAAATACAGAAAATCAGAAAATAATAACGTAATACACTCCTAGGCATTATAATATTTCAAAATTTAAACATACAGGACACTACCAGTACAGAATGGATAGGATCTCTTTAACACGTGGAAAATATATATACTGTACATGTTAATATATCTTTTTGAATTAACTCTTGCTGTTAGAATTTCTACCAGATGTTAAACTAATATGTTAATATTTTTCCTATTTATTCTTCATACATCAGTTATTTCTGTGTTGACTTGTTAAATTGTAATATATCTACTCATTTTTAATATTCATAGATAGATTTTTTTTTAGTGTAACACCATACCTTTCAAATGAGTGTGTATATGGTTTAATTTTCATATATTACACGCTAATCGAATTAAATTAATTTTCACTAAAATTAATTCGTTTATTTCATCTAACCGCATAGATAGAAATACAGAATGAAATATACACAATACAAAATACATATTGACAAATTATTTATATTTTTACATCTTATTCAGTCACACATGACTTATCAGCAGAATAAGTTTTAATATTATAATTAAATTATAATGAAAAGCAAGTCATTTGTCGCTGGATTCTGGCTCTCAGTTCTGAATTAATTGTAAAACAATGAGCTAGATTGGTAAACTATATATTAATTGATAACGTACGGTATATCTTGATAATGTATTTTCCCTTAATTTGCCTTCTTTTGAAAATATTTCTTATTTTTGTTTGGGGGCTTTAGTATTTGATATGTAATTACTACACAGGACCTCTTCGATAAGTGGTACTGTTGTATTGAAATAAGATGAAATAAATGAATGAATGAATAAATAAATAAATACATATATAAATAATAAATAAATAATTTAATAAATAAATGAACACATAAATAAATAAATAAATTAATTAATTAACATTTATATAATATATTTAATATATATATAATGTAAGCATGGCCAGATCTTGATTTGTACTTGATTTACGTGTATACTCACGGGCGCTATAAAATCTTTATCCGTTGATCTGTCAAACACATAATGGTTGAATAGAAATCTAAACCATTTGCAACCATCATCCTTGGTGTCAATGGAAGTATATTCCTCAAAGGGCCTGTGAAAAGGGAAACATGTTCTCAACATAAAAAATAGAAATAAAAAATAAAAATCTTGAATTATTTATAGAAAAAAAATCGCATATGTGTGGATTTTACGATTTAAACACGTGTGTATACAAAATGTTTCAATTGTCATTCAAAATAGCACATTTACCATTTCTTACGGTTTGTCAGAATGCATAATGCCGCTTTTTCTATAATTAAATATTAAAACTATTCTGCTGATAAGCATGACTGTATAAGATGGTAAAATAAAATAATTTGTCATATGTATTTTGTATTGTGTAATTTCATTCTGTATTCTATGCGGTTAGATGGAAATAAACGAATTTAATTTTAGTGAAATGTAATTTATTCGATTACGTGTAATAATGAATTAAACCATATACACACTCATTTGAAAGGGCATGTTTACACTAAAAAAAATCTATCTTGATATTAAAATGGTAGTTATTACAATTTACAGTCACACAGAAATACTGATGTATGAAGAATAATAGGAAAATTTACATTTAGTTTAACAGATCTGGTAGAAATTCTACAGGCAGAGTTAATTCAAAAGTATATTTACATGTACGTATGTATATTCACGTGTTTAAGAGACCACCATCTTGTACTGGTAGTGTCCTGTAGTTTTAAATTTTGAAATATTTTGACTGAGTGTATTTACGTTATACTGTTTTATGTATTTTCTTACCTGTTCATATATCGTATTGAAATACAATATTAATGTATTATTAATAGTATAATTTTGTGAAATATATGTGAGACATCAACACCTTTGCGCGCCATAATCCACACCTGCACGCACGTGCGCGCCATGACCTATTTCAGCCCTCTAATTTCAAATTTGTTAATACACCATCAAATTTAATAATTTAAAACTAGATTTATTTTCATATGGCATATCCTTGCCTAAAGTAATCACAATTATTTTTTGGGCCGTTCGTGTTATTCAAGCTTAGCGTATAACGGTGCCCTTCTGCATAAAAACATACTTCGGTATACGTAGTGTACATTATGTGTATTTTAGGCCTACAATTATTTTTGTACGATTCTTTAATTCCGCAATATATTGAATATTATATCAAATCTCAATAACCCACATCGTATAACTTTTATTTATGAATATTTTATATGTTTATTGCTCCATCCAAACAATTTAATGTAAATTAGGGATCAAAGTTTGACAGGTTTTCTTTTCAATGGGCTTCCACAAAAATTCTCAATGATATATATAATCAATGTAAGCATACTCGATCGCCCCCTGCAGGTTTTCTTTTCAATGGGCTTCCAAAAAAATACAAATATATATAATAAATGTAAGCAATTCTCGATCGCCCCCTGCCCCCCCCCCCGATCGACGCCATCTGATTTGTGCAAATACAACTCGACATTGTATGATACTTGTAGGTCACCTAAAGAAGATTGACATTTGGTTTTTCTTTACGGCGCTGGACAAAAAGTTACAAAACTTCATAATATTAAATCGTGGGTCAAGTACCTACGAATCCCTAAGGATACATTATGTCCGTCTAAGGAGAATGACTGAAAGCGAGCTGCCACGTTCCCTGCGTTCAAACTGTGTCAGGACTGACTTAAATGGATATTTTTTTCGGAGTGAGAGGTCTTACACTTTAACACGAGAGTATGTCTTTACGTTGACAGCAAAAAGAAGTGATATATACAGAGAGTGTTGATTGCTTACTCTTGCTGGGTGGTGCAAGCGCTCCCAATCCGGCATCTTAAAACCGGAATTAGGTGCCAGCATATCCACCGCTCTTTGCAGTGCATGCGACTTATCGGTAGATTGCCCTCGTCACCGATTCAGGAGCAGACTGGGGCCCGCGTAACAGCGCGGCGTGATGCCTATCCTGCTTAGCATCTGGCGAGGTGTTCCTTAACGAAGTCGATAATTATCCTGTTATGTATTAATTAATAATGATATTGTAAAAATCATGTCTGCCATTGTTGGGCTAACCACAATTACTCCGAACTTATTTTGGATGCTCCCTTTCAGAGGATTAGAAAAACTTTACACTATCGATAATCCACAGATGGTGTAATTTTCTTTTCTAGCCCCATTTCAGTCCAAGCAGCTGGGCGCAAAACATTTTGAAAATGCGGGGGGGGGGGACATCCATGTGAACATTTTCCCGGTCACGCCAGTCGCCGAAAATCGCTCGGGGGGGGGTGGGCTGCGGGGTCGAGTAGTGACAAATTGATTTTCTACCACAACCCAGATCAAAATTTTCCGGTCAAGTCAGCCGGCCGAAAGTTGCTCAGGAGGGGGTGCGGGGGGGGGGGGGGCTGTAGCGACGAATTTTTTTTTTCATACCCAGTCGTACCAAACTTTTTACTCGCGTCACCGCCAGCGCCGAAACTCGCTCAGCCTCCACAACCAGCGCTCCAAACTTTTTCCCCGGTTCACACGCCAGCCGACGAAAAGATCGCTCAGCGGGGGGAGACAAAATTTGGGGGACGACAAATTTGGGGACGAAATTTGTTTTCTCCAAATCGTGGGGGACATTTGATTTTTGATTGTCCCGCACCTTCAAAATCGTGGAGACATTGTCCCTGGCCCCTTCCCCCTGGATGCGCCATGTCCAAGGTCAGACACATTACAAACAAATGGAGAGAGGTCTAGAGGGCTGTCTGCTTTAAGTCCGCCCAAAATCACATTAGCAATAAGACAATGAGGGAGGATCTGAGTTTTTAGTTCCCTTCCAGCGATAGAACATTTTCACACATCGCCGCAAGAGTATGTATCTCGGCCTCACAATGACCACTGACCAAGGAATAAAACGCAAGTTTTAGTTTTGGCGAATTTTTTTTTTGTATTGATTTTCATGCCCAACAGGTATATCACATCAGATCAGACTCTGATTTTCAGCTTGGAGGTTAATTCCCAGACTACCTAACACCCTTATTAACGCTTTGGATGCTATCCGAGCTAAAAGGTAGTCGAAATCTTGGGCCTCCCCCCCCCCGAGATTTTCAATAATTATTTAAAAAAATCGAAAGACATTCAAAATTTTGTTATTTTTTTGTATTTCTGTATTGGGTTATTTCTTTCTACGTACAAGTCTTTACAAGTTTTGAATGAAATACCAATATTGCGATTAGGATTTATCGTGGTTTCACAGTAATTTTAAAATCATATAAGGTCTAATTGAACCAACTAATATAGACTTAGCGTATTTTAATTTGACTTAAAAAAAAACGCATTCTTTTCCAAAGTAGCCAAACTTTGGCAAAAACCCAAACTGCTATACAAACAGTATTACTCATGGTGCTGAATGTCAGGTCACGCGTGCTTTGTATCACTTAAGAAAAGGATTCAACATTTTAATCGATATAAGCGAAGATTTTAAGAAAGGGAAAATTTCTACTGCCGACAACTAAAATTAAAAATCATGTTTCAGAATTTGTCTACCTAAACCAGGGCGAAATCCTAGGGAGAGGGCAGGGACATTGTTCCCCCCCAAGAATTTGAAGGTGGGGGACACAATATCAAATGTTCCCCCCCCACGATTTAGAATACATGTTGTTGCATTAAACTATCTATATTTTAATAGTTGTGTCCGCTTGTTTTTTCTTCACACACTATACTTCACTTTTCCGTATCAAATAGTCCAATATTTTCATATTGCTGGTAATAAAAGTGTCAAAAATTTTTTCGGCGCGCTCGCGCGGCAGAATTGCCAATAAGAAAACTATTTTTTTCGCGTGCAAGCGCGAATTACATGCTGTGCAATAACTATCAAAATGTAATAGTCTGTGGTTGTTTTTTCTTCAACACACTACAATTTATTTTTCGCGTATCATATAGTCCAATATTTCATTGCTGGTAAAAACAGCTCAAATTTTCGTGCGGCGCTCCCGCGCAAATGCCCTTATAGGATAAACGATTGTTCGCGCAGCGCCGCAACAAGTTAATAATTGTGTAATGTTTAATTGGTTTTGTAGTGCCTTGCTTCTGTGTGTAGGTTTTAAACATATTCGTGCTTACTTGTGTAGAATTTTTCAAGTTGTCCATTTTTTTGTTGGGTGGGGGGGGCAAAAGCAAGAAGTATTCAAAAATTTCGGCGCTTGCTCCGCGCGCAAATTTACAGTAATACATGTACACTGTATTAGAAATTTTTTTCGTGAAGTGCGCCAAAAAGTGAAAAGTATCAGTTTGGAGTACACCGTTACTGTTCGTTAAACATATTTTCAACTTGTCACTTTCTCTTCTTTTTTTTTTTTTTGGGGGGGGGGCGGCTATATTTGCGCGCGCAATTATTTATATTAGCGTCGGTAATGTCATAATTTTCCGGGCGCGCGCCGCGCAGCAAATTACATGTAGGCTCGAGCAAAGCGGCGCCGCAAAATTTTGGGATTGTTAGCGCTACGTGCTGGTATTGTAACGAATATATAATTTTCAATTTGGTCGGTTTTGGGGGAGGGCGACAAACCAATATGGATGCCCCATATTTCATTGGCCACGGGTAGTAAAGATGTCAAGAATTTCCGGCGCGCTCCGGCTCAGCGCAACAATAAACAATGTACATCCTAGCATGCAAAATGGATATTGTATTAGCCGTTTATTATGCGTTTTTAGTGTTTGCGCTACTTTTAAACATATCTTGATTACGCTGTAAGAATTTTCAATTTGGCATTTTTTTTTGAGGGGGGGGCAAAGCCAAGAAGGTATTTTAATTTTTCGGCGCGCGCTGTGTGCGCAAATTGGTGCGGTAAGAAAATATGATCGCTTCATATTTTTCACGAAGCCCACTTCACGGATTATGGCGTGCACAGATGGTGATCCTTCCACCCGCGCCCCCCCCCTCACAAAAAAGTTTTACTGTTAAATTATTATTAAAATAAACTTAGTATCTAAGACACTTGAACTATGATAGAAATCAGATAATACCAGAATTTTAAAATATGTATTTTACCATGCCAGGAAACCCGTCTTTCCAGATGCCGTATTTCAAAAAGTTCCTGCGTGGGAGGAGTTCGCACCCCACACCCTCGCCTCTCGGCTTGATATGTTCCTCGCAAGACACAATTACAGTTTTTCAAATTGTTGTTACATACTTTTTGACTACCCAAATCCATAATCTGCTAAAATATACCAGTGAACATATGTATTTACTTATGCCGTAGAACACGTCTTTTCTATGTATACTTTCAAAAGGTTCGTGGGAGGGGGTTCACCCTCCCGCAAGATTGACTACTGAATTTTAGTTCATATTATTTCCTGTATTATACTACTTTGAACCTGCTTACAATCCTAATAATCCTTTATTAAAGTATAACGTTTAAATATGTATTCACCACGCATAGAATCACGTCTTTTTACGTTGCGTATTTGCAAAAGTTTCCCGCCGTGGAGGGGTATCAAACTCCCACGGCACCACACTCCCCTCGTTCAAAATGGTCGTAGGACGCCCCTGGCTTACGAAGTCGTTAACTTTAGGGGGCTTTACTCTTGATCCCCGACAAGACCTTATCATTATGTTTTAAATGAGCTGCATACAGTGCAAGTGCTACTAATTTGGAAATGAAGCAGTTTTATAATTGTTATTAGACTGTACCCATTTAAAAAAAAAAAATAGCTGTCATCAGAAGTGTCAATGGCGCTAGAACCCGCGCCGTGCTGTGCCCCGAGGACTCTACCAAGGGGCCCTACGGCGGCCCCTGGACCCACCCAAATAAGCAATATTCAGAGTGCCGCTGTGATGCCCCCCCCCCCCCACATTGGGAAAATTGGGCATTTGCGCGCCTGGCTACCAGGGGCCGTCCACTATGTTCCCGGACTTGAAGGGGGGAGGCGTAACAGCTGAAAAATTGGGCCGCCAAAATTTTATACAGAGTTTTTTTCGCGCAAATGCCGCAATAACATTGACAAATTTGTGATCTTTGTAACCACATTATTTTGCAATTATGAATTTTTTCAGTTGTCTAATTATTGCGGGGTGGTGGACGGGGGGAATCGATACGTTGCCCCCAATATTTTCATTGGAGGGCGATCGCCCCCCCGAAGCAACAGCGTTCTGCCTGCTACAGAATTCATATTGCCAAATTTTGGACCTGCAGAAGTGCTCTAATTGGTAGACGAGCGGTTTTAAGAAGTTGTTGACTGCCATTACATAAAAGAAAAAATGTGTCGGCAGACGCCGTCAAAATAGGTTCCTTAAACAGGTAGAATTCGTCATATTGCAAATTTTGGACCTGCAGAAGTGCTCTAATTTGGTAGACGGAGCGGTTTTTAATAATTGTTGACTGCCCATTACATAGAAAAGAAAAAAATGTGTCGGCAGAGCGTCAAAATAGGTTCCTTAAACAGGTAGAATTCGTCAGCTTCAGGGGGCTCCGCCCTCTGACCCCCGCCCGGGGCTTTGCCCCGGGACCCCACCAGGGGCCCTAAGGCGGGCCCCTGGACTCCACCCCAAATTGTGTCCCCCCCACGTTTCAAAATGGATTTGCGCCCATGCTAATAACGAGTCAGAAGATGTGCAGCAGGTACGATATAATATATGTTTTATTATCAATGTAATATATTTCATATTAATAGATGTTTCATTTTGGAGAACTCGAAGTCCAGTTTAAAACGTTAGACTTGAGAAGGCTAAACATTTTTAAACAATTTTATTTGGATCATACGTTTGGTTAATTCCTCATGTTATTCAAAATAGTATTAATAAAGTATTTTGTCAGATTATAAATACGTCATGATGAATCTGAATTATTGTAAATTGTCGAAGGGTCCGTCGTATTGGCAGTGAAATAGTTTACTTAAATAAGATGGTAAATATAGAGTAGAACTTGTTGTAAAGTGGTTTAAACGTTTATAAAGATGTTGATAATAGAAGTACTTGCTCGGATCTACTGAAATACGAAATTCGACACACAATTAACAATACACCTTTACGGAAAAGAAACAGTCCAAAAGAAGTAAAAAGAAGCCTAGATTAGAAAACAATCTTAAGAATATAGAAAAAAATCAGTATAGTCAATGTTTTGAAAAGGAGAGAAAAAAATACCATAATATCACAATTTATGTTCGTATAACAAAAGCAGTAATAGTGAGTTCGTGTTGTTAATTGGTATGAAAAGGGAAAAGAAAATTGCATTTTTTTCTTATATTCATAAAAGATCGATGCTCAATAATGCTACTGTAAACGAACCAAATAAAATTAGTGAAGTGGTAAAAAAACATTTAAAAAACAATTTGTATGTGTAAATGTCGATCGAGTTTTTTTCTAACTCAATATTGATTTAACAAACATACGGTACCAAAATTAGACGAGAACAGCCTACTTACTTGTGAGGGACTTTGAATATTCATGAAGTTAAAAGGGTCACAACCAAAAGGCCAAAAAATAAGTAAATCACCCTGAAATGATGGTCTCACTTCCTAATTTTACTCGCAATTTTGGCCTCTTGTATCGAGTCGCCTCCATTTTATCCCTGGGTGAAAACAGCTTATTCGGGTTGTACAAGTTCGGTAATTGTTAATCGATTCAGAATCGGTTTTGGTTGTTATAGACAAGGTATTCCCTCTCACCTCTTCTCTTTATTTCATTTTATACTGAAATTAAACATACCGCTTATGCAGATGATGTATTTTGTTTTTGTCATTATGTTCAGTCTATTTATGAAAAATTCAAACTATTTGGCAAGTTTTTTTTTTATTACAGGATTACAAATCAATGAAACAAAAACAGTATCCGATATAGTTGGTAAGCTTAAAATGAAATAGCAAACAACCGTTAGGATCTACTACATCAATTAAAAATTTGAGAGTCTTCTAATCATATAAAGAAGACATAAAGTTCAAGACAAACATAGAGCCACCTTTGAACGAAAAAAGAAAAGGATTTGTTTGTTTTCCAAATTGCATTATCCAGTGTGAATTTTGCAGAATGATAAATAATACCAGCATTAACGTAGCAACCCGAAAGTCCGCCCGAGGATTGTAATGTCCAATGTATGAAAGCGGGTTTCCAAGGATTGAAAACATATATTACAGTGTGTCTCAAAAAAAATTGTGCAAGTGAAAACCGCCCTCTTCGACAATGAGAAAGTACTCTTATGACATGATGCTTAGATCAACGTCAAGAGCATAGTCTTAGCTTTCAAATACCGTTAGTTTGGTTAAATTTGCATGTCGTAATCTTGAGATATGTCAATTTAAATAAGAAAGGGTAAAATCACAATTGTGCCACTTTTACTACATGCAGTCCCTTGTTTAAAGTGACACAATTGTGATTCCACCCTTTTGTTGTTTACAACATATCTCGAGATCATCTCAAAAAGAAAACAACTAAAGAAAACAGGCATCAGCATCTCCGAAGACCTAACCAAAAACAAACTAGAACTCCTCAGAAAAACAACGAAAATGCCATCTGTTGACCGAGCATGGACTAGTGATGGAAAAGTCATAGCACTTCTCAAGTCATCAAATGGTCCAAGGTCATATCAAACTTACCTGAAAGGTTCTTATCCAAGTTCATTTTTCCTACAGCCTATTACTGAAAAAGAAATTATTGATATTGTTTGTTCATGAGATAACAATAAGTCACCAGGATGATTGTATTAGTAATAAGGTTATTAAACCAGTCATCCATATTTTATGTAAACCTTTGTGTTTTATATTCAATGTTTGTTTTGAAATGGGTATCGTTCCTGACAGATGTAAAATATCTAAAGTTATTCCAATTCATAAAGGTGGTCAAAAAGACATATTTTCAAATTATAGACCAATATCCTTACATGTTTCTCAAAAATATTTGAAAAGTGTATGAATAACAGATTAATGAAATTCCTAGATAAATATAATATTCTGTTCGACAAGCAATTTGGTTTCAGAGAACATTATTCTGCATCACTTGCTTTAACTGATTTTCTCCGTAACATTAATGAGGCAATAAAACAAAAACAAACAGTATTGGGTGTATTTTTAGATCTAAAAAAGCCTTTGATTGCATTGACCACGATATACTTTTACATAAGCTTTCGTTTTATGGAATCAGAGGCACGCCACTTAAATTGTTCCGTAGCTACATAACCAATCGTAAACAATTCACAGTTTTTAATTCTTATCAGTCTCCAATGCAGTCTTTACCTTGTGGTGTACCTGAAGGATCAATCTTAGGCCCCATCCTGTTTTTAATTTATATCAATGACTTACATTCATGTTCAAATTTACTAAAGTTTATCTTATTTGCGGACGACACAAATATATTTTTTCAAACATAAATGTATAGAGTATTTAAACCAAACAATGAACACAGAATTATGAAAGTTAATGAATGGTTTTTATGTAATAAATTAATTCTAAATGTACAAAAAACTCATTTCATGGTGTTTGGTAACAAAAATATTGACGAAAATACTGTGGAGTTATTTATGAATAATAGTCCCATTGAAAGGGTAAAAACTGTGAAATGTTTAGGTGTTTTAATCGATGAGGACATGAAATGGAAAAGTCATGTAAATAAGATATCGAATCAAATTTCTAGAAATATTGGTGTCCTTTATAGACTAAGCTCATTTGTTCCAAACAATGATCTCTAACATACCTAGTTATATAACACACTGATATTGTCCCAACTAAACTACGGTATTACCATATGGGGATCATGCAATAGATATCTTTTAGAAAGAATTCACAAATTACAAAAAAGAATAGTAAGAATAATATCTCAAACAAATATGCTTTCACACTCTCTAACCGTTGTTTCATAGTTATAGAATTTTGCCGATTTATGAATTATATATATATATAACCTAGGTATTTTCATGTTTATATATCACAACAAATTATTACCTAAATCTTTCGATTCGATTTTTCCACAGAATGTTAATGTACATAATTATAATACCAGAAATAAATTTGATTATCGTGTAGAGTATGGCCACACATCCTCTACTAGAATGAGCTTAGTCTGTAAAGGACCATTATTATGGAATGACTTACCCCAACATTTGAAAAGTTGCAAATCGTTACAAAATTTTAAGAAGAAATTGAAAAACTATTTGTTAAACAAAATTGTATTGTAAACCATATGTGTATGTATATGTAAATATCCATAAGATACCACTGTAATTAATTATCATTTTTTTTATAATGTCACCTTGAACAATTAACTTAATCAACAATGCTTGACTTGTCTTTTCGTCCTTGTAGACTTACTTGTAATCTTTTTTCTTCTCGGGATCATGTTTATAAGTTTTTTGTAAAAACTTTTTATGATTCCGCCACATTTACATTTATTTGTTAAGTCATCGGTTTTGTTTTGTATTGTTTTTATCAATTATATGTATGTTTGTAAATTGTAAATATTTGTATGCTTTTTAATGGAAATGTGGATAATAAATTCAATTCAATTCAATTCAAAAACAAGCAAATTGAACAGAACAAATGACATGTGAAAGCTAAGACTTTACCCTTGACGTTGATGTAAACATCATGTCACAAGAGTATTTTCTAGTTGCCGGAGAGGGCGATTTTTACCAGCACAATTTTTTGAGACATGATGCAGCACGTCTCAAAAACTTGCTGAAGTGAAATGCGCCCTCTCTGACAGTTAGAAAATACTGCTGTGACACATGTTTACATCAACGTCAATGGCAAAGTCTTAGCTTTCAAATGCTGTTTGTTTTGTTCAAGTTGCTTGTTTTGATCTCGAGAAATCTTGTAGACAACAAAACGGTGGACTCTCAGTTGTGTCACTTTTACGGGAAGAGGGCCCGGTACTGTCATTACTGTATGTAGTAAAAGTGGCACATTTGTGATTTTACCTTTTTGTTGTTAACTGAACATATCTCAAGATTAAAAGAAGCAAACTAAACAAAACAAACGGCATTTGAAAGCTAAGATCATGCCCTTGATGGTGATGTAAGCTTGACGTCACAAAAATGTTTTACTCATTACCAAAGAGGGCGCTTTTTACTTGCACAATTATTTTTGAGATACACTGTATAAGGACAAACTCTTCACCAGGCCGCAAGGAGTTCATCCGTAGATTTAAATATAATTAGCAAAGTAGAATAGTATGAAAAGTTTGCATCCGATTCTCAAGTGACAAATGGATACTTACGTTGAATAATGCGCAGTTGAAATAAGCATTGCTTTTAGAATCGTTGGATAAGAGGACGTCTTCCATAGAAGCGAAATAATCAAAAGCGAACACAGCGAATCCGTGCGATGCTAGAAGTGGCACTCTTTCCGTATGAGTTTTCGGACTTAGTCCAGCCATGTCGATGATGAATGGGAGAGGATCGGAATTCGCTAAAAGAAAGAACCGAATGAAGCTGTTAAATTCCAGTTGTGGTGCAAATTGGCCACCTCGTTTCAAAGTTTCCGATTATTTACAATTAGTTTACAAGTTTCATATTTAAAAGATCCCGCTAGCACACGAAATAATATGAACAATATCAAAATTTCGTATTCAATAATAGTTCATCCCGCAAATAAATGAATTGAATATTTGAATACCCAGGAGGGAGGACACTTTAATAATAATTACTTCAGAAATTGAAAAGTTCCATCTAAAATAGCACGACCCGTCGTAAGATCTAAATAACCACATCTCGAGTGGACACTGTCACATATTACATATTACATCGTACAACCTGTGCTTTGTATCATATGTCAGTCAAACCAATTACATTTAATGAATGGAAGGTTTGCAGAGAGAAATTAAGATGCAGAATAAATTTGCTGTTCATCTCTGTATATATATTAATCGTAAATAGAGAATCAAATGCTTGATCTGAATTTTAATGAACTCAGAAAAAGAGTGACCATATAAGGACTTCGAACCTGAAAAGCTACTGCATATCCGGTCAGCGGCACAACCACCAGGCTATGCTGGGTAAGGCAGCGGTCGATCCATGTTTCGGATTGGGGGGGGGGGCAAAAGTGAAAAAAGTCCGCAAATATAATAAGAATTTTGCACGGAAGCGGCGCCGAAATCGACAATTTTGTGCCATGTATAGTGCTATTCAATGGCATTTAAAAATATATTTGCATTGCATAATTATGAATTTTTCAAGTTTGTCGAAATTTATTGGGGGGGGGGGGGGGCAATCGAATATGCGCCCCCCCAATTTTCATTGGGAGGGTGGCGCTCTGGTAACGTCATACACTGTTTTACTTGGTTACAAATAATACACGAGAATCATTCCTTGATGAGCTCAGACGTAAGGAATGGTTCTCGGGTATTTGTAACCAAGTAAACCGTGGCATTGCCGTTACCCAGCATAGCCTGGTGGTTTTGCTGCTGACCGGTATATCAGTAGGTTTCAGGTTCGAATCCTGTCGGGTCACTCTTTTCTGAGTCATTAAAATACATGTATCAGATCAAGCATTTAATCTTATTTATCATTAATTTGATAATACAGAGATGAACAGCAAATTTATTCTGCATCAATTACATTTAATCGATTTTAAATTGCAAGGTTAATTTTCAGTGTTTTTAGAAATGTTTGTATGTTTGTTTGCCACCCAGCCGTTCGTTGATGAAGTTTAAACTACCAATTTTAATAATTTACATGTATCTTTGTTGTCGGAAAAGAATAAAAATCAAGTGCTTTTATCAACAATTACCGTGTTTGCGAGGTAAAAAGAGAGTTCCTTCCGCCGATCCACATTTTACAGAAACCTTTTCGACGTATTGGGCAAGATAGAATCTCTCTGCCTGGCCGGATGTAAGAAGTTGCTCCTTCTCGCTGTTCCTTTCCCCTCTGTTGTTGAACACGTTTATTGTATAGACCATAGGTGTGGTTATGTCAAATTTAAGGAGTCTCGGATTCTTATGAGCCACACCCTGTACTGGCGCCACACTCCATATCGGTCCCATCGGCTCGACTCCTTTGTAACTTCCTCCGAGAGAAGGATGATTGGCAACTATCGAACGTCAGTAGTTTCAAGTTGAGAAAAACAAGAAGCAGGAGAAACAAAAATAATTAGATTGATAATGACCATGCTTTTCTTTAAGTTTGGTCGTACTTCGTAGTTATCGGTTATAGCCAACTGTCATATATATAATTCAGTTCAGTTTATTGCTACTGCAACCCTTTTTACAAAATACACAGAATAATAAAAAATTGTTTTTTTTCTTCAAAATATACAAAAAATAATATTCAAATTTTCACAACTATTTACAAATGATATATATAAATAAATATAGATAAATATATACATAAATACATGTAATAGTTATTCAACTTATTTACCGTAGCACATTATTTAGAGTGAACCATTATGTATTATTTTACATTGTAACTTCTGTAAATATATATCTTGAACGAAACAGTTGCAAGGATCGTCACAATAAGTTACCACTTAATGCAGTAACATAGACAAGTTTAAATCAATGTTGGTGCAGGGAGAGAAGGGGGACTAGGGGTGGGATGGTGCAGGGCTCTTGTTTACAGGGAAATGTAAACAATAATTTATCGATGGATTTAGATTATATTCCTTATTAAGGATATTTCATTTTCATAAGCGGCTAAATGCATGCCTATTGCAGAAAGAACAGAATTACATATTTTGTCTTATATGTGTTGAGAGTTATAAAAACGATATAACAGTATCCATGAATAAATGAGAATAGATATACTTATAACGTGTATTTGTTTAAAAGTGTTGCTTAATATACTTATGACGTGTATGTGATCACATATCACTCATAAGTGATATTAAGCCAAACACTTTTAACCAAATACACGCTTAAAGTATATCTATTCTTCATTTAATTCATGAGATACTGTTATATCTTTTATAACTCTCAACACATATAGACAAAATATGTAATTCTGTTCTTTCTGCAATAGTTTTCATGGCGATTTCAGCCGCTTATGAAAATGAAATATCCTTAATAAAAATATTAATCTAAATTCCATCGATAAATTATGTCTACATTCCCGTGTAAACAATGAGCCCTCACATTCCCACCCCTAGCTCCCCCTTCGTCTCCCTGCACCACATTGATTTACACTGTCATGTTACTGCATTAAGTGCGTAACTTATTGGGTACGATCTTGCAACTGCTTCGTTCAACGATATATATATTACAGAAGTTACAATGTAAAATAATATAATGGTTCACTCTAAATCATGTGGCTACTGCGTAAATAAGTTGAAATAAATATTACATGTATTTATGTATAATTTATCTATATTTATTTATATATAGTCACTCTCACTCGTAAAAATTGTGAAATTTGATATATTTTTTGTAATATTTTTGAAGAAAAAAAAACAATTTTTTATTATTCGGTGTATTTTGCTAAAAAGGTCCCAGTAGCAATAAACTGAACTGAATATAATATGAACAGTTGTATACCGATAACTACGAAGTCAACGACCAAAACTTAAAGAAAAAGCCAGCGTCATTATCAATCTAATTATTTTTGTTTCTCCTCTCCTTCTGTTTTTCTAACTTGAAACTTAGCTGACGTTCGATAGTTGCCACATCATCCTTACTCTCGGAGGAAATTACACAAGGAGTCTAGCCGAAGGCGGACCGTATGGAGTGCTGCCCAGTACAGGTGGGTCCATAAGAATCGAGACTCCTTAAATTTACATAACCCACACTTGCGTCTGATACAATAACGTGCTCAACAACAGAGGGAAGAACAGCTGAGAAGGAGCCCAACTTCTTACATCCGCCCAGGCAGAGAGATTCTATCTGCCCAATACGTCGGAAAAGGCTTCTGTAAAATGTGGATCGCGGAAGGAACTCTCTTTTACCTCGCAAACACTGTAATTTTGATAAAAGCCACTGATTTTTATTCTTTTCCGACAACCAAATGATACCATGTAAATTATTAAAATGGTAGTTTAAACTTCTCAACGAACGGCGGTGCGCAAACAAAACATACAAACATTTCTAAAAACACTGAAAATGAACCTTGCCAATTTAAAATCGAATTAAATCGTTAATGATGCAGAATAAATTTGCTGTTCATCTCTGTATATCACATTAATGATAATAGATTTAAATGCTGATCTGATACATTATTTTAATGACTCAAAAAAGAGTGACCCGACAGATTCGACACTAAACTCCCTATATACCGCGTCACAGCAAAACCACCAGCTTATGCTGGGTGGGCGTAACGGCAATGCACGGTTACTTGGCTTACAAATAACCGAGCAACCATCCTTACGTCCTGAGCTCATCAAGAATGATTCTCGTGTATTTGTAACAATAAAGCAGTTGTATATCCGTTACAGAGCGCCACCCTTCCTCCCAAAAAATATTGGGGGGGGGCGACATATTCGATTTCCCCCCCCCCCAATAAATTTCGAACAACTTGAAAATTCATAATAGCAATGCAAATATATTTTGTAAATGCCATTGGAAAGCACTATACATGCGCCACAAAATTGTCGATTTTCGGCGCCGCTATTCGCGTGCAAAAATTCTTGTATTATAATTTGGACTTTTTTCACTTTCGCCCCCCCCCCCAAGCCGAAACATGGATCGACGCCCTGCCGTTACCCAGCATAGCCTGTGGTTGTGTCCCTGACCGGATATGCAGTAGTTTTCAGGTTCGAGTCTATGGCACTCTTTTCTGAGTTCATTAAAATTCAGATCAAGCATTTATCTTAAATTTACATAATATGATTAATACCAGAATGAACAGCAAATTTTCGATCTTAATTTCTCTCTGCAAACCTTCCATTCATTAAATGTATCTTGACTACATATATACAAATAGCACAGTTGTACGATGTAATATGTAATATGTGAAGCTGTCACTCGAGATGTGTTATTTAGATCTTACGACGGTCGTGCTATTTTAGATTGAAACTTTTCAATTGTCTGAATAATTTTATAAAGTGTCTCCCCTCACTGCGGTATTCAAAAATTCAATTCATTTATTTGCGGGATGAACTATTTCATTTGAATACGAAATTTTGTATATGTTCATATTATCTTCGTGTGCTAGCGGATCTTTTAAAATATAAACTTGTAAACTAATTGTAAAAATCGGAACTTTGAACGAGTGCCCATTTGCCACACCAACTGGAATTTAACAGCTTCCATTCCGTCCTATTCTTTTAGCGAATTTACGCTCGGCCATTTCTCAATATTCTACACTACACTATATATCACTCATCAACTCTTACATACTCATCTATTCTATTATA
>JZLH01S0250672.1:14299-36882 GCA_001188425.1 Eucidaris tribuloides
CACACACACAACACACACACACACACACACACACACACATACTATACTACACACACACACACACACACACACACACACACACACACACACACACACACACACACACACACACACACACACACACACACACACACACACACACACACAATTTCCTGCTTCTGTTTCCTACTTTCTCTTTACATGTACCTCCAAATTCCTTTCTTTCTTTTCTCTCTTTCTTTTTCTATGTCCCTCTATCCTATACATGCACATTATGTGAATACTGATTGCGTAATAGCATAGCAGAGCATAACAAGGTACACAACTGTGCGTACAGTCACCGCTTTAGTACCTAATTTCGCTCACCTAGGCGGTCATAAATGTAACGGCGCGGTGTCACCATGATTTATTGAAAGGCAAGTCCAACATACTGGGAGGATTATCCGCTGTTACGTAAGACATGGGTAATGTGTAGAGCTCATGGTTCAGTGCCCTGCATTCAATCAATACATGCTGTTGTGATCTCGTATAATGGACTTTCCATGAATCGCACAACGTTAGCTTGCAGATTTGGGGATCCCGTTGTAGGCAAAAATGTTAGTGCGTGCATAGGTCCATGGTGCGTGTACGTTATGCAAAACAAGTGACAATAATATGTTAGCAGGTTTTGTTTAGAAGTTAAATATTTTAGTTCTGTGTAACATCCTAAAGTAAAGGAGATATTTGTAAGTTTTGTATGTTTTAGATTTCCCCTTTAAAAGAAAAAGGTGTAGGCCTATATGTGTATAGTTACGCATGTTTGTTTAAACAAAAGAAGGAAGTAAAGGAAATCATGATTTATATGTTAACAGTTGACACACCTTCAAAAAACAAACAAACAACAATTCAAGTAAAATAGTTACTTGGTAATGGTATGAATATAGAAGTTTAAATTTTGGAACTGATCGTTGAAAGCACATTTTGACATTTTGTATGTCATATTTTAGCATGGAAAATGATCAAGCATGGTAAACAAAAAAAAATGAGAATGGTTGTTAATTATGTTTCTTTAAACTAAAGTTCACATTTATGTAAGGAATAATGGTTTTATCCCAGGTGGGAAGGGATGTAGTATCCATAGTTTTGTGGTAACGATTAGCTTATCATACTTTATACCAATAACATTGTAACAAGTAGCTTACCATACCTTGGTAAAGCATGTGTGTGTATACAACATGAACGGAACCAATAACACGAAACGGAACTCAAACAGTTATCTATCTATAGGCCTACTTGTCATTTATTGAAGTCCTGATTATTACAAGGCATGACTTTTTTTTTTTGAAATCGAAGCATGATTGGATTGGATTTGAGAGACGTGTAAGATAAAAAAAAAATTATTGTGGGAAAAAGAAGAAAACACACACATAGCCTACAAGCGAGAAACACACACACACACACATACATACACATTCAAACAAACATACACACACACGCACACACACACACACACACACACACACACACACACACACACACACACACACACACACACACACACACACACACACACACACACACACACACACACACACACACACACACACACACACACACACACACACACACACACACCAGAAGAAAGAGGTCACCCTCGATTCCGGCGAACAATCAGGAGCTTCGTTTTTTCCTCTCTTTTCTTCTTATAAATGTTACGTAATGTGGTATTATAGTAAAAGAGGTTATATCTGCTTTGATGACAATGTAGTGCAAATACTGAGAGTCAGGGTTCTCAGCAACAAAATGAAGCGACATTCTTGCATTCTAAGAAGATAAAGAAAAGAAGAATGTGGGTCAGTGTACATTGTGTTTGTAATCGCCGTAAACGCAAACTGCTTTGGCAAGATAAATAACACAACATTGGACTTTGTAATTCTCTTTCGCGGATGCGTTTACTATTTATTCAATCGTCTTTATTCAAGTTCATGATTCATTATAAAGATGTATAGTACATTACCCAGGACCCGAGCAGTTTTCATTTTGTGCTCATGGCAGGGTATAACAAATACTTCTTGATTTACAATTTAGCATAACAAATACAAAGGACTGGAACAAATTTAGGATAAAACAACTGAGTATACAAATAGTCACTTACATGCAGCTTAAATACGACAAATTTAGACGGAACATCAGATGATCGGCACATAAGTTGGATTTTAATTTACATAGTGAACATAAAATGTAACAGAATTCATTCAGTGATTTGAACGTAGTGGGTATAGTGATACAGTTTCAACGGGAATATGTTTTCATTTATATAATGTTCGGTGGTATGACACTGGGTGAATAGGCATAATTGAGAAATACCCTCCCTACTCAAAAGTATTGCAACATATACTATAACGCATGCATTTTAAGTTGAATGGGTCTTTCTGTATACATCATTATAATGATGTCCTAATGAAGTTTATTATTGGAAAATAACAAGTTATTTGAAAAGAAATCAATGAATATAATTTCTCCTTTCTTCTCCAAGGCGGAGAGATTATCAAATGCAGGCGCATGCACGACCACGACAGAGGGGCTGAAACATAAAATTTAAAAATGTTTAGCCTTCCTATAGGGGTGGGGTGTTAATTCACACTAGCATCGTAATTCGATTTCATATTTGCTATCAAACGGTTTTGATGGTTTGGAAAGACTTCCTACTAACAAAAAGTGCCAATATGTTCCTTTGATGCTGTCTCAGAAAGAAGACACCACGCCGCGAAGAAGAAAGCGCCTCCTATCTTCATAAGACAGTGAAATTGGAGAATATGGCTACGAATTCATGATGATCGTCTTCTCCCCATATTATTGTATCCAATGTACTGTGAAAAGTCGCATGACAGTAAATTTGGGGATGTTTACAATAGAAAACCGCCTTCAGAATTGAGAAAGAATACGAAATTAAAACTCGAAGAGGTCTTGTTTAAAATATGGGGTGTATCCTCCTCCCGGGGGGGGGGGGGGGCAGGTCAAACATAAATGCTGTACACATGCGTGACCAAAATCATTTCCAGACACCCCCTAAAACAAGTTTTTCTCTGTGTGCAAAATTAACCCCTCAAACGAGTTTATTCGCTGGCTTCAGTTACACATTTAGGCTCAAACATACCCTAATAATTACGTTTTGACTATAGGTCTTTCAAAAAAAGCTTCCGGGAAAAAATACCCCTAAAATGCGTTATAGAGAACAGTCTTCAAAAACCACCCTTTTTGTTGAAATTGGTGTTTTTGAGTTACCTCTTAACGCCGTGCACGAGCGCGGCGCGCGTCTAAAACTGACAAAACACGCCCTTTAAACGCGTGTATTTTTGGTCACGGCATGTGTACAACATTATGTTTGACTGCCCGCCCAGCCCCCCGGGGATCCTCCCTCACTGTCTTATGAAGATAGGATGCGATTCTTCTTCGCCGGCGCTGGTTCGTCTTTCTGATTACAGGTTCAAAACCCCCAAATGTTTTACTGTCATGCAACTTTTCACAGTACATTGGATACAAAATTCATGGGGAAGAAGAACGAAATCATCATGAATTCGCCCGGGGGGGGGGGGGCAGTGTCATTTACAACGTGTACACCACATGCGCGTTGTGAAAAAAACCGTAAAAAGGGTGTTTTTCAACGGTGCGGAACGATGTACGCGCGTACATTGAAGAAGGGTATCAAAAATCGGCCAAAATCAGGAAAAAAGGGTATAGTTTTAACAGAAGATTTACTTCAAAAGGGTATCTTTTGAGATCGCCGATAATTACATTACTTGTTTAGGGTATCCCGAGATCGACTTTCAATTACGTGTTTAGGGTCCATTTTGAAAGTCCATACACGCGCATGGTGTACACCTTGTAATGACACTGCCCCCCCCGCCCCCGGGTGAATTCGTAGCCATATTCTCCAATTTCACTGTCTTATGAAGATAGGAGGCGCTTTCTTCTTCGCGGCGTGGTGTCTTCTTTCTGAGACAGCATCAAAGGAACATAATGACATTTTTTGTTTGTTGGAAGTCTTTCCAAACCATCAAAACCGTTTGACGGCAAATATGAAATCGAATTACGATGCTAGTGTGAATTAACACCCCATCCCTATAGGGAGGCGAAAAAAGTTAATTTTTTATGTTCCAGTCCCTCTTGCGTGCACCTGCATTTGATAATCTCTCCGCCTTGGAGAAGAAAGGAGAACAAATATTCATTGATTTCTTTTCAAATAATTTGTTATTTTCCATAATAAACTATATTAGGACATCATTACAGAATGACCCCTTCAACTCAAAATGCATGCGTTATATAGTGTGTGTTGCAATACTTTTGAGTAGGGAGGGTACATGTAGTTACATTGGGAATGATGGTTCACATTTTTGTATGCGTTATTCACAAAATGACGTAGTCCGTTTCTCAGTCACTGCTTATCCGGGCGTTGTTGAAAGTAACGATGCGTGGCCCTATTTATACCAATAATAATGAGATTGCGTGTATGTTGTAGCGGAATTGGAGAAAAATCAATAACGCCGGTGAAAAGGCTATATGATCATAATAGCCAGTACGTTCCATCCAACCGAATAGTGTAAAACGAAGTTTTATGCTCTTTATTCCAGTGCTAATCAACTGGAATAAACTTTATAATGATTACCCTTTGACATGTTGGGTGCGCCAATATAATTAAATGATTCGATTGATGGAAGAAAATATTTCGTCTCAATAGCCCTCTCATATACCATTCAAAAGATTAGAACTTTGACCCCCCCCCCAAAAAAAAAAGGCAACATAAAATGGGAAAGAAAAGTCTGATCAATCCCCACTGTTGAGTAGTCTGGCCTCCAGATGTTCAGATTAACTCATCATAATAAGGAAACTGCTTTGACTCAGAATAGTCTTGCATCCGCACTGCTACTCGGAGGGTCTGGAACTGAGACTAGTTGTTGCAATACATGACAGAAGTGGGGGAGAGGGGGGGGGGGCAACGGCGACGCCATGGTAAAATTTGAGAGAGGGCGAAAACTAACAAAGGAGGGGGCGAAAATGTCAAAAACTATATTTCATCAAGCGCGCTTTGAAAACGACCTGATTTTTGTATTTTGACATTTTCAGGGCGGCTGCTCCCACCACCCCTTGAACTAAACTTAGCTTTGTATGTGAAAAGAATACGACTGGCTGCATGCGAGTTGTATTGAATGGAAACCTTGAATGAACATTTCTGTTGGTGGGGCTGTTTTGTTGTTGTTGTTGTTGTTGTTGTTGTTTTGTTTTTGTTTTTTGCGGGGGTTAGGGTGGGTATGGGACACGTCCTATTTTCTCCCGAGGCATGAAGATTCATCTCGATTTTTTTTGGAGTGGAAATGTAATATTTCAAGGGCGTGGGCTGGTTTGGGCATATGGGGAGGTGCACATCTTGGGGAGGTGGAACGGGGAGGTGCACATCTTAGGGAGGTAGAAATAAAGTTGAGAAAATCAGGCGTTGAAAGCAGAAAAGGTGGTGCAAATTTCTTTTTGCTTGCCAGGGGCAGAACTCCTCTGCTTCAGCGAGGGGGAGGGGGTGCACCCCCAGCCTACACCCTTGTTGTTTTTGTTTTTGTTTTTTCTTATATTTTATTTTTTCTTTTCTTTCGTTCTTTTTCTGTTTTTTTTTTTTTTTTTTTAGTCTATTAGGTTGGAACTCCTATGGCTTGCAGGGGGTGCACGTGCACCCAGTGCACCCCCCCCCCCCCCAGCCTATGCCCTTGATTTTAGGAGAAAGGATTTACATTGGAGAGGCCGGGGTGGGACATGATATTCGTTAATGATTAGGACACCAAGTCCGAATTCACAGTTTCTGAAATGGAAGCGGCCTATTCGCTCATACATTAAATAACACTGAGGGTGCATGCTAGTTGATCCTTTCCAAGAAAAGAACTTTCATTACCATATCAAAATACATGTTTAAAAAAACAATTTAACATTGTGGAGGTTCAGTTTTAAAAATTGTCAGATTTTGATATACCAAACCAGTCAAATTCAGCGATTATGATATTCCTTTGCAAACGTATACTACATATCGTGTATAATGATAGAATAAATATTTAGATCTATTAAGTATTATGTGCTTCTGTCATTATGAATTCGAACAGATGGGTGCAAATCATAATTGATAATAGGGTACGGTTTTGCAAGTTATTGTCAGACACAAAATACAATACGATGTAATATAATAGCAACATACATACATAAAAACAAACATACACATACAAACAACACACACACATACATACATAAATACACACATACATACATACATACATACATACATACATACATACATACATACATACATACATACATACATACATGGGCCTACATACAGTTTACATAAATAACTACATACATGGGCCTACATACAGTTTACATAAATAACTACATACATACATACATACATACATACATACACACACACACACAACACACACACACGCACGCACACGCACACACACACACACACACACACACACACACACACACACATACACACACACACAAGAAGTAAGACGAAATGGGGATTGTGCATATCTTTTCTAAATTTTCAAGAAATAACGGAAACTGAATCACATACGTTAAATTCCGATTTGAAATCTTACATTCAACAATGTTCAACCAAAATTGTTGACAATTGAGAGCCGCACACATTGTATGTTATGTCATTCAATCAATGATTTAATCTGCTAAATCTCTGAAGGGGCGGTCGTTCGAAGAAATGGTTATGTAACTGTACTTACGAGTTTAGCCAATGTGACTCCGTTGCATAATGTTCCATAACCGCCGTTGTCACATTATCCTCATTCCTTGAATATGCTTAACACCATTCTTCTGCTGGTCAAGTACGAAGCTATGATAAAGCACGTTGCCAAAATTTTTACAAAAATGACCGGGCAACATGGGTTCTTTAATTTTTTTTCTCATCGCAGATATAATGTTCATAGTCTACCCCCAATCGGAGATAGCCTATAGCTGCATGTATTTTGTCGCTATTTACACAGTAATCAAAAACTAAATCAGTGTAGCACATAATGTTGTTTGTCAATGTGGCTCTGCACATTAATTTTGTGCAAACAATCTTTGAACACATGACCTACATTTTCTGCCCTTCTTATCTGCTTTGTAACATGAATCATAAGCTTATCGGCATATAGATAAATACATCGATGGAAGAACGACTATCTATGTTTCATAAATGTTTACAATCAATTTGTATTACTTTACATAGATAATAGCTGATGCAAATTTATGCTTGCCAAATCAAAAAATATAGGTCTACATTTCTTCTTGATTTTGAAGGCAGGAATAACGTTAGTTTTGAATAAAAGCCACCTCAGTTAACACATGACTCGAAAGTCATATAGCACTTTTTTGTTTTGGCTATCACTTCCACATCTTTGCATCATCTTCATCTGTTCAAACACACACAGTCACAGACAGACAGACAGACAGACAGACAGACAGAAAGACAGACAGAAACACACACAAACAACACACACACACAAACAACACACACACACACACGCGCGACACACACACACACGCGCACACACACACACACACACACACACACACACACACACACGACACGACACACACACACACACACACACACACACACACACACACGCACACACACACACACGCACACGCACACGCACACGCGCACGCACACACACACACACACACACACATACACACACATATCGCGCGGGGGAGCCAACACATTATTCAATCAAATAGGCGTACATAATATTAAGGCATTTTATAACAATGTTTCCAGTTTAAAAAATCTGAGCTACATGATTCGCCATGCTACTAGTGTCTTTGATACGGTCTAAAAATGAAGCCCTGAAAAAAATTGCAGTGTAAAACAATCATGAAGTGCTTTAAAAAAGTGAAAATCATTGAGAGACCATTCCAGCTTTTCTCCATAGACTGCTGTGTTGCAGAATTTCCTATCGGCTGATATAAAATTAATGTGCCAATTTGTATCTGCACAATGTGCACATATTGTACTAGACTACTAGTGACAGCATAACTGTCCAAACTTTTGTGTTCTAGAGTGTTTATTTGTCCATTCAAACACTGTCAGATACTCAGATATGTCAGATAGCAAAGTTTGACAATTTTTTTAAACGGGTCTTCCACAGTGTTATATAGTGTCTGTATACAGACACACATAACACAATCTCATGCAAATAGTATGATACACAGGGGGGGGGGCACCGTGCCCCCCGTGCCCCGCCCCCCCCCCCCCCCGTACGTTATACCACTGCCCAGGCATGTATCATGCTCATATTTCATATTATTATAATTTTCTTAAACTTACCATCGAATCAACTTCTTCCCGCGCACTTCTTATATGAAAGAAGATCTTACATTATTTACTTGAAAATTTGTAATTATATATTCAGCATTATACATTAAATTAAAGGTAAATGACATGATTAGGGGTAGTCCTCAACTTGGGCTGAAACTACTCTAGAATCAAATTATGCAAGGATTCTCCTGTGAAAATCTTGTAGTCAAACGTTGACTCATTCTAAAATATACAATGTCAATATCACTCGTAGCATGGAAATCTGCTGTGTGACTCTCTATGGGGCTTATTTTTATCGTCCCCGGATAAAATTAAGATACTCCTAAGTAAACAAATTACAGACAAATCCTCCCAGGTGGGAGATCCACTCTTGCTAGTGTATGGTTGGTATATGCAAGGATTCTCCTGTGAAAATCTTGTAGTCAAACGTTGACTCATTCTAAAATATACAATGTCAATATCACTCGTAGCATGGAAACCTGCTGTGTGACTCTCTATGGGGCTTATTTTTATCGTCCCCGGATAAAATTAAGATACTCCTAAGTAAACAAATAACAGACAAATCCTCCCAGGTGGGAGATCCACTCTTGCTAGTGTATGGTTGGTATATATTTCAACTCATTTGGTTCTTGAGGCATTTTCAAGTGTTCCCAATCATGTCACTAACCTTTAATGTATAATGCTGAATATATAATTAAAAAAAAAGAGTTCAACCCCCTATCAAACGTCCGTTTTCTTACTTACGCACCCCCTTTGAAAAATCCCTGATTCGGGCGTGGTCTGCGTGTGCGTGTGTGTCTGCATCTGTCTGTGTGCCCGCGCGTGTATGTGTATGTGTGGTGTGTGTGTGTGTGTGTGTGTGTGTGTGTGTGTGTGTGTGTGTGTGTGTGTGTGTGTGTGTGTGTGTGCGCAGCGCGCGCGCCGTGTGTGGGTGTGTGTGCGTGTGTGTGGTGTGGTTGTGTGTTGTGTTGTGTGTGTGTGTGTGTGTGGTGTGTGTGTGGTGGTGGTGGTCTGCGGTGTGTGTGTGTGTGTGTGTGCGTGCGGCACTTATTTGGACTTGCATTATGATTATGATCGACCCCTCTGGACATCAAATCATCCCCCCCCCAGGTGCGAGGACCTGTCTACGCCACTGAAACATAGACACCCTGATCTGATTCTACTTCATTCTTTAAAAAAAAAAGAAAGAAAGAAAGAAAAAGAAATGTATTTTGATGTATCAACAAAATCTTTTCAAAATAATTTATAGCCTTATAATTAAATTCTTCAGGGAAAATGAACCAACTCATATAGGGTTATCGTCACAAGCCGTATGGACATTAGTCTGAATTTCAGACTCCGCCCCTGCGAAGCAGAAGCCATATACCAGTAATCTGCGGATAATGGAGACAGGTAGTTGCCAAGGTCTGTGAATCCGTTTGCGTGAGACTCCCATAGGCCATTATAAGTGAGAGGTTCCAATGCGTGAGATATGGAAAATCAAACAAAATTGCGGGAGTCACAGGCACAATGCGTGAGAGTTGGTAGCCAGATCCAGAATAATGGTCTGGCACTCAGACTACATAAAGAGCCTCTCGTGTAACTCTGAAGCAGGGATGGTGCCACAGGGAGGGGGGGGGGCAGGGGGCGGCAGCCCGTAAAATTTTCATAATTAAGAAAATCATGGGTTTTTCACAGTGTTCTTCATGAAATTCACTTTGATATTTTCAACCCGCCTTCCCTATAAGATTTTACCCTGGCGCCCGGCCACTCACACTCTAGGGAAATGGCAAATGGCAAGATTGGAAGTAGTTTTTCCCGGGGGGGGGGAGGCAGTGCCATTACAAGGTGTACACCATGCGCGTGTATGGACTTTCAAAATGGACCCTAAACAAGTAAATATCTGTCGATCTCATAATACCCTAAACAAGTATTCAAGTCTGAGAAGATACCCTTTTAAAGTAACATTCTGTTAAAAGTATACCGTTTTTTCCCTGATTTTGGCGATTTTGAAACCCTTTTTGAATGTACGCGAGTACATCGCCCGACCGTGAAAAACAACCCCTTTTACTCGTTTTTTCACACCCGCATGGTGTACACTGCCCCCCCCCCCCGGGTAGTTTTCAAAGTTAGGATATAATGCTCTCATAATCAAGTACAGTGTATATTGATTAAGGTTTCTGCTGTGCAAATTTCCAAAGTTTCATAGCCATATTTTCCAACAAGGAATTATTGTTGTCCCGGGGATACTCAGTAATTATAGTCGGACGCCCGGGTGTGCTGCTGAGAACTCCAACCATACCCATACACATCTAAAGGTCCTTTTCCCGTAAATAGGCATCCATATCTAAGGGTTTCAAATTTTTTTGGCGCGCAAAGCGAAAATTTGACAATAGCATATGTTTGGGCGCGAAGCGCGCCGAAAATGTGAAATTTGTGAGTGCTTGCGCGCGAAGCGTGCCGAAAATTTTGAAAATTTGAAAGATGGGACCCATATCTAAGGATCTTTTTGATGAAAAGGGGACCCATGTCTAAGGATTTTTCTTGAAAAGGTCACCCTTCCCAGCGGCACATCCCCGTATACCCAATATACGTGAGTACGCCCCCCCCCGGGACCCCTCCCCCTGGCCTGGGCTTGTTGTAGTATGCACTAATTATCAGAATATGCTGGGTTTTGTTGTTTAGCTTTCTGTGGAATCAATTTCTATCAGACCCAAGATCAATTTTAAAGTACTTCAGTTTAGTAGGCCTACTTGCTAACTTGTAATATAGGGCCTAATGTTTGTTTCTCAAACAAATTTCAGACAAATCCGGAGAGGGGGAATCCCCGGGGGGAATCCTTCCACACTGCAGTAGCCTATAGCAAGTGTATACAAATAGTATGTCGCACGCAACGCGCGTGACCGCGCGCTTGAGCGCGTTGAAGCTGTCTGGTGGATTCAAAATGGCAGCCTCCATTGGAAGAAACGTAGCCTGTTTTTATTCTCGCCATGGACGTCCTCACATGCCCGTGCGATGGGTGAAGTCCAGCCTGTCCACAGCTGCCAATAACGAGGTAAGCACTCGTTGAATTTGATAAACAGTATAAACATTTGCGAGGTTTTATGGCATGATGTGAGCTGCTTGTTCTGCTGCTGTACGTTCTGTGTGTAGGGCTGTAGCCTCGACAGACTCACACGCATGCTGCGTGTGAGTGGGAATAGCCACACATAGTCCAGAGTCTATAATCTACTGCCAATGGAGATTTTTTTGTGCACAGGTTTCTATAGGATCTGGATCAAAAACGATCACTGATGCATAGCAAAGGCACTAACAAAAAAGGGCAAACCTGTACTTTAGGGGACCAGGCAATGTAAGTATAATACAAGTTCGAAATACAGTTCAAAATCATTCTTGACATGTTCTCACATATCAGCTCTCTCCAATCCTTGTTCATTTGATGAAAATAACCTACATTTTGGAAGAAAATATTGGCCAAAACTACGAGCGGTCAGCGATACTTTGTATACGCCAGAATTTCTCAGTGCAGATTATTATTCCGTAGACGATACATATTATTAAATATATAACTAAACTGAACCTAGCTCAGTTTCACCGAGACTAACGCATGACCTACAATGGTGTAACTGACTTTATCTCTTCATTGCATTTTTTACAGTCTAGCCAATACTTCTCTTCAGATTTCAAGACTTGTCTTTCATGTTGTGGGAGGGTGCAATGAGATCACTGCTTTAATAAATTAAACAGCAAGAGGCAAGAAACTCCAAACCTGCATGATTAATACACAAAACATTTTGTACTGACGACATCCAGTCAATATCAAAGTTCTAGCGCTACATGTATGTTGCAAAAGGGCGGAAAGTGTGGAAATAGGGAATTTGAATTTTCCACTGGAATGTTTAAGGGAATCTTCAATAGGTGCCAAAAATGATGGGGAAACTTTTATGCAGTAGATCAAATTGTTAACATTGATTATCGCTTCTACAGTCAACTCCCCACGAGCCAAACTACACATAAGATGAACCTTCCGCAGAAAAGAAATTCCAAAATCTACTAAGGTCATGTTTACTGTATTCCCTTCAGTTCTTTTCTATACAGGTTGGAAATAATTAAATGCTACTAGAATGAACTCTGCTGATACTCAACCGGATCTAAGCCAAAGGAATGGTCCGCTTTTCCCCTTTTTAAGCGCTTTGGAGAAAATCTGAGTTGGAAGAAAAATGAAAAGGTTCATTACATTTTTGCAGGTAGCAGGAGTAGCATAGTAGTAGTAGTATAGTTATAAGTGGGTAGAACAGTATAGCAGAAAGTAGCAGAGTAGAATGAAGAGCAGAAGTAGAAATAGTACTGTAGACTGTGAAGTTATACTGCTAGTAGTAGTAGCTTAGTAGTGTAGTATAGTAGTAAGTAGAGTAGTATTAGTAGTAGTCAGTAGTAGTATAGTACTAGTCAGTAGTAGTAGTAGTACTTAGTAGTAGTATAGTAGTAGTAGTAGTATAGTAGTTAGTATAGTAGTAGTAGTTAGTAGAAGTAGCAGAGTAGTAGTAGAAGTAGTTAGAAGCTGTATTAGTAGTGCAGTGTAGTGTTGTAGTAGTAGTAGTAATGTATAGTAGTCAGTAGTAGTAGTACTAGTATACTAGTATAGTAGTAGTAGTAGTAGTAGTAGTAATAGTAGTAGTAAAAAGTGTAGCTGCAGTACTTGTAGTATTATGTAGTAGTAAAGCAGTACTGTTAGTAGTACCTTAGTAGTTAGTAGTAGTACGTAGTAGAAGTAGTAGTAGTAGTACCTTAGTAGAGTAAGTAGTAGTAGTAGTACTATAGTAGTAAGTAGCAGTAGCTGTAGTAGTAGAAGTAAGTGTAGGAGTAGTAGTAGTTAGTAGCTATAGTGTAGTGCGTAGTATAGTAGTAGTATAGTAGTAGTAAGTAGTAAGTAGTAGTAGTAGTAGTAGTAGAAGTAGTAGTAGAAGTAGTAGTAATTGTTGTTTAGCAGTAGTAGTAAGTTAGTATAGAGTAGTAGTAGTTAGAAGTAGTAGTAGGGGTTAGTAGTAGTAGTAGTAGTGTAGTGTCAGTAGTAGTAGTAGTAGTATAGTAGTAGGAGTAGGAGTAGTAGTAGAAGTAGTAGTAGACAAGTAGTAGTAATGTTGTTGTTAGCGAGTAGGTAGTATAAGTAGTTAGTAAGTAATAGATGTCATTAAAACTTCAGTGTCTTCAAAAAGTAAAACACTTAACCCATTCATAAATTCACCTAGTACCTCCCGTCCTCTCGCTTACCTTTTCAGCTTCCGCGACAGTAAAATTAAAAACCCTCTCCTTTCTCCTCCTCATTACACTCCCGAGCGACAACACCCTTCTGCTATTAAAAATAAACACATAGAACAGTAGCCGTAGAACTGTGATTAACAGATAATCCTGACGCAGGACGAGGAAAAAAATACACTGACAAACTTGCATTTTGCACAAAAACATGATTGCATATAAATAATTAAGACCTGCGATGAATGTTTTTGTTGAAAAGTATACCTTCACCGGCATTTCAATGCGTATGATATAGAGCCATTTGCGGCCTGAATAAATATTAATGACATAGCTGTAAGATGAGTACTAATGTTCATGTCTGTGAAATCACTTGTGCTGACGGTATTCCTCTTCTACGAATGCCTGCGACTGAGAACTAACTTGCCTCCAATTACGTGATATCTCAGTTCAAGGACGAAATAAAAATTAGAGAAAAATAGTTTTCTCATCAGGCACTTGTTCTGTCAAATTGTAATATTTTTCGAATACCAATCTGGGAGACTACGGAATTCTCTGAACTTTTTTTTCTAGTACGTTTTTTGGTCAATGCCCTTACAGTCCATATGTTGGAATGCCCAGGATCAGCAAGAAAATGAATTTTCTATGCCCTATCGGTAGTAGGATCATAACATTAGATTGGTGCTGCCTGAAGATCGTCACTTGAAAGTCAATTGAGTCAATGCGTCCTAATGTAAAATTCATAATTTTACCACAGATTGTAAAACGATTAGCATAATAAAGCATTTTGGAAAGCCTGAATGATCTACAATATTTTTGAAGCAAAGCATCTGGAGGCCCGCACTGGAAGCTCACAGTTTCAAATAGGGCATTATCAGCAATTTCAAGGCATGCATTGTACTTTATATAGCGCATGGATGGTGCAATTTTTACACACAAAAACTGGCGACATTGCAACATGAAGATTTTCACTCATTTCCAGATGTTCTCTCGAAAATCGCTGAACCATTTGTGCCATATTTTATTATGATATGATAATTGCAATACTGAACTTCATTATTATGCACTGTAGCCAGAATTTATTATATCAAGTCTTTTAACCCATTCATACTGGACACATATTTGTGCGTTTGCCTTTTATCTTGCCCCGGATGTGGCTGCCCATCTACCCCATCTACGATGAAACATGCTAACAAGTAAAAAAAATATCAGTTATTCAATGAACAAGGTGTACAATGCATAGGAGAATTATTTTTGTTAGTGATTTTTAAATGACATTTAACTAGAATAATTCATTGAAAACTTATCAAATTGGCAACGGCTGTTATTCTGATGCATACTTTGGTTCGTTCCACTTTTTGGTGGGTGATATATAACTAATGAGAAACGATGTGTTTTTCTTTTTTATGTCGTAAAGCTGAAATTATTCAATCAAAAAAAAAAAAAAACTTATTTTAGTCTTAAGATTTCACAAGGAAAAATAAGATTTTAAAAATTTCATCAATAAATAATAATTTAATTAGGGCGAGTGTTTGACACATCATGTTACCCGTTATATGATAAGTGACTATTCCAGTATTTGCAATTGATGAGCAAGGCAAATTTGTAGTGATGTATTTACTCTAGACATGGCTCTAGTATTGGAATGAGTTAAGAGAGTTGAATTTTTTTGGACCTATGCCTGCGCCTATGGATTCTGAGCGAACAGTTCACACTCCACACTCAAAACTTCAACATTTAATCTACTCAATTATGCCTCAATTATGCATCTCCACACTGTCGTGCTTGGGTATCTGCAATTTCAGCCGCAAACTGCCCTTAGCTAACGTTACTAGCTTTGATGACTTGTGTGTCCATTTCCATAGAACGAATGTATACAGAGTCAGTATGTACAACCTTTCTGCGACAGGGCTGGTGATACAGACTCCACAGCAAATCGTCAGTTGCAAACATGGCCATGACAAATCATTGACACACTGAGACGTCGAGAAGTCGCTCCGCTTTATGAAGCAGACCATCGCGTATAATCACCACAATGTGCACCAGGTAAGTTAAGTACAATTTTAGGTATAATATAGAAGTGGTTCTGAAATGAATATGTTCTCAGTTCCGAGAAATGCTTTGATAAACTGGGCATCATTGCTCATGCTCATGTTACTTGTTGCAAATTGCCCTGTACACAAGTACACGCCTAAATACAAGCATGATGATCATGAGTGGATCGCGATTACATAACCCAAGAATCGACTGCCCGAGCGACTCTCATAGTTTACACACAAATAACTTCGCTGTGCATTGCCGTGCACGAAGGAAGTTCAAGAAAATCTCGGATTGGTGTGATTCACCTTTTTTTTCTAAGGTTTTTAAGTTACATGCGCCGCAAACATATAGATATTGAAGTGTGCTGTGGCATGAAAGAATTATATAATTAGACTCTATATCGTTGCTAAACAAGAAGCGCCGCACACAAGTTGGCAACCACGAAAACCAATGGCATGCATGGGTATAGTTGAGACGCCTGTCGGCATGCGCGACAGCGTTTCTTGAGGCTAGTCTGCCTAGTACACAGCCCATATTTACCTTCAACGATATGGACCACATTAACACAACTGTACTAATCATGCGGGGAACTTTTTTGGGCAACCGTACTTTACGGGGACCAGGCAATGTTAAGTACAATATAAGTTCGAAAATACAGTCAAAATCATTCTTGACAGATGTTCTCTACATATCACCTCCTCCAATCCTTGTTCATTTGATGAAAATACACCTACATTTTGAAGAAAATATGCCAAAACTACGAGCGGTCAGCGATACTCTGTTTACGGCAGATCTTCGCGCTGCGCCGACTGCGGTGCACGCGAACTCGTGACAACGCGACCTCAAGACATTCGAACCCCGGGATAACTCGCCTACTACCCTGGTTGCTCGCCGGAGCGGGTGATCAAGGGTTTTAGAGGTCGGGCTACCAGGGTCGAATTGTCTTAGGGTCGAGTTTGTCACGAGCTCTGTGTATCGCCAGTTGGCGCAGCGCGAAGACCGCCAGTGTTTCCCGGCAGTGTAGAAAACACGCGTCATGCTGCGCGTCACGTGCAAATTCCAGGACTCTGATGCGACACGTCGCAAATTCCGGGGACACGCGTGCGCCCGCCAAAAAAAAAAAGAAAAAAAAAAAGGGTTTTGATTGCCAGATAAAATAAAGTAGATTTGAATATTATCTCAAAAGTTCGGAGACCAATTTCGTAACACCATGTGTTCCGTATCGTTGTGCTCACGAATGAAGAACAGGCGAGCCTAAATGATTTTGGTCAGCCGCTAGTGTGCTCCAGTATACACCGACTTACACTCGTTTAACATTACGGCGCTATCACCTGCAAGTATTGGAATTTGTATGACAGTAGGGCGCACGCTCGCTAAACCAGAAATGTCCGTGTATATAGCGACTGTCCGATATACGGGGACAGCGCAAATACGTCGCGCAAATTTGAGTGAGCCAATTTGCAGCGACATTCGAGATATCGAGAATGTCTGCGAATCTCAAGACATCGATGCCGGATTGTCCGCACATACCCGGACAATCTATAAAAGACACGTACTGTCGGGATCAGAATTTAGATCAATATTAATGAGCATGCATCAATTTTTTTCAGGAAATTTATGCTACACGCTCTAGTTCATCAACAATATTTAGACAATATTGTAAGTAGAGTGTAGTCATGCCCTATCGTGTTATCTTATATTTGTCAGTGTCATTTCTACTAGGAATACTGATCATGGACTTGGTTTTGTTGCTGTATGCTGAGCACAACAGTCCCACATGCTGCAATACTGCGTAAGTTATTTTCATTTCACTTTTTTGCTGCATTGTTATTCTAAAGAATGAACGATTTGATAAGCAGTATCGTCCAAAATAAATTGAACCAACAGTGTGGTAATTTCACATCAATTTCACAGGTAGTTTATCCTTTTAATTGATGCAGGCCTCATTTTTGTGCATTTATTCTATAGAAATATTTTTGAGAAAACCCACTTTCATTTATAACATGTGCAACTTATTCGTGGAATACGATTTTAATGTACTAACATCTTTGTAAAGCTAATAATTTGGACTTTTTTATCACTATCTTAATTTGGGATTCATATAAAAACATTTGAATTTTTAAGCCTGTGATTTTTTATATCTGGAATATTTTAAACTTTGCTTATGTTTGATATGACTTTATTTATTTCTGCTTACCAGATTTTAAAGACATTAGCAAGAAGTCATCAGTCAAGCCATCCATCAAAAAATTAAACAAACATTACCAAACCTGATCTTGGACTGGAGCAGATTATGATGACCAGCAGCTGTGCTAGCTCTTAGAGAGTCGATCACGTTACTCTTCCAAGATACGCAGCCAAGATATTATGTCCGCCAAATGAGGATTCTCTGAGTCTTAGGATCTGATATTTTTGTAGACCTCTCATTTATGCCAGAACCACATTCTCACATTCTGGTCATGCAAAATTTCACCATCATGATTGGAATGTACAATCAATTCTGACGTCAAAAATCATGAGTCTTTACAAAAAATGTTATCAGCAACTTAGGCAGATTCCATGAGCATCTGAGAACACGTTTGCCTGAACTTAAAAATAAAACCATTCCGGTGATCATGGACATGGGCGTCATGGCTACACAACTTGAATCAAGTCGCCAGAAGACCCAGCGTGGGAAACGCTCTCGATAGTCAAACTTGTATTTCCAATTACAACATAAGTAAGAAATCAATGCCTTACTGCTTTTCCTTCTATCATTTATCTTAACTGGATATGCATGTAAATTGATAAGGAATTCACGCAAAATAAAATCATTTTGTTATACATGTATTATGCAGAGTGAAAATGTTGTTCTGACTTTCAAAAATAGCGTTTATTTCATAATCTTGCATGCAGTCATACTTTTACATCAACCAAATTTTGCTATTGAAGTTGCTCTTCAAACTGTTTAACTTTTTGACAGCTTGTTATTGTAAAAAGGCATAACTGGCAATATTTCAGTCGAGTCCAATTTCGCTGGCAAGGTTGAGTGCATACTTGGACTCGCAGCTTGTGGACTCGACTCCAACACTGCCGAGATAACATGTGATGTTGATGCAAATGCAATAAAAAACAACTTTGTAAAAATCTTCAAAATTTTAAATAGAGTTCAATTAAACAGAAGTACTTTTATATACTTCTTCACATGAAGTAGAAAATGATTGTAAATGACAGGCATTCATCATTATGGATATTATGATTATCATTCATCAACATCTAGTGGCGTCTCGGGATGTGGGATTGGCCGGCTATACTCCAACAACTTCAGTTGTAATCCACTGATTTCTCTTTATAGCCAAGTCCATTCCAGACATATATCATCAAACTGTGTTCTTTACCATTCTACTTCTTTCATCGTTTCAAGTAACTACTTCTGCATCCTGTAATCATATGCCGCATGTAGAGCTTTCTCTCTTGCACTGACTTCATCAGTTTCCTTTCCTGTGTTTTCTCTGTCTCAACCATACAGTTATTTGTTGGGTAAACACCCCGATTATTATTGCATTCTCCACAAAACATGACATTTTACAATTATGCATGTATTCATTTTTCTAGTTTAATTTATATTTATTTTAACACAAACTAAATATTGTTTTACTTGATTGTTTTTTTGTGTGTCTTGCTTGTTTGGTAATTGTAATGATGTACTTTGTTAAATGTAAATAATTAATTGCAAGTAAGTAATGGTTTGTGTGCTTTTATTTTAAGTTTTTTAATAGCCATTTCAAATATAATGGCTCTCAGTGCACAAAATCTGATGACATCCTCCTCTTTAGTTTTGTAGAATTAGTGTTCCAAATTGAAAGTCTCTCTGCTCCAGCAATGAGCACACATGCCTGCACACCAAAGCTGTGGCTGAAAAAGAAAAAAACAACACAATTATGCAAGGGAATGGGGCATGAGTATGAAAATGAGACAAAGAGACAGAGTAGGCAGTGTATGTCGCTAAAACTAACAGGAGTATACAACAAAAAATGTCAAGTTTGGTTATCCATCAGAATCAGGAAGAATTTTGATAATCATCTTCTGTCTGTCTAAGTTTAACAACTAAAATAAAAACGGTAAACACATGAATGAAAAAAAAAAATCACATTAATCTACGCTATATGTGACTCTCGATGAATAATATCCGAGAGCAGGCAAAGTATGGCATATAAATACTTGTGAAAAAAGATCAGAATACATTAACCATTTTTTTTCTAAAAGAAAGCAAAGCCATCCAAATACAGTATTAAAAGCATTTGTACAAAATAATCTTGATCATGTTGATAGTTGATAGTGATACTTGATAGATAACACCTAATTTCATTAAAATGAATCAGTATAACGTACGGAACACTGAACAAATGTTAATATTCGTCATCACATTTCATTACAAGTACGAACTTACGATCACCAGGCTGGGTAGGTCAATTCCACAGCAGTTCGTTAAAATGGAAAGAGAGAAAAAGATTGTTCTATTACATGTATTAAAATATGATTCCTCAACAAATGACCCACGATAAATTTCACATTTTGCAAACAACGGCAACGACGTTTGCAATCGGTGTTACGTCTTCGCTGCAAGGATGCGCAATTCTTGACAATCAGCCACATGTATTTCCATAGAAGTCTTTATCAGACCACAAAGTTAACGTACATGAACAATGAATGATTCAATTTGCATACGTTTCAACATACCAAAATGTCCAGAACAACAATTGCCCATCATGATTTTTTATCAGAAACAGAGGCCATTATGCCACCTCGAATAATAGCAGGTAATCTGTGGGTTTGTGTCCGTCTTGATCAGCTGATTGACATTTAAATTGCCTTTCCATCACGTGTAATCGTGTACGTGAATTGTAAACGATTGTGCAAAGTCAATGCCATCGATCGATATCGTCGGTATGGCTTTGTATAATCGTGAACAACTCTCGTGCATGCGCATGCGTTGTACAAAAAGTAGACGGTGAAATTGTTTACGAGCTACGCCCCTACCATTAGTCGTGGCCCTACTGATGAATGAAAAACCGCCACGATTTTGCTGTAATGTACATTTTGGAGCAGTACGTACATACGTGATTCTGATTTGGAAAGCAGGGCAAAATTAAATGCAGAAAGGGAACTATCGGAGCGACAAGCTCGGCGGGTATTAAGCCCGGGTATTAAGAGGTACAATGTTCTTAGTTGGACTATTCACTTTGAAATCACATGTCATATCAGCATGCGCGCGGCACAAGGGGAAATCCCTACCGTAGGCGTAGGGGATTTTGCCGATGCGTAGGGGTAGGAATACCTACGGGGAAAATGCCTTCCGTAGGGGATTGATGATTGTAGGGGGATGTGGGGGTTTTTGACAGTTTTCAGAAATATTCGTAATTTTCCAAGGAAATCCGATTATATTCGCCCATTTGTCCATCGCGAGAAGAAATTGTGATGCAATATTTGCATTTCTAAGGTATTTTTTAGGGAAAACCATACCTTCGTAGGGAAAATTGATTTTGTAGGAGAAAACATAGTTCGTCTGGGAAATATGGTTAAGTTAGGCCGTAGGGCGAAATCAAAATTTGAGTGGCAGCCTGGCGCGGCACCAGCAAAACTACGTACAAACAAACAAACATGCAAACAAACAATGATGAGTTGATTTGGGATAATAAATTAATAAACCAACCAAGTACGTACATGATGATTGGGGAGGATAAATTCAGTAAACAAACAGAAATACATACATGATGACGATTAGGATGAACTGACAAAAATACATGTACGTATCTCGTGATGATGATTTTGATTCAATGACAAGAAATCATAATTCCAGGTGAAGATGTGTATTTATTCATTCATTTTCGTTAGGCTAGAGAAAATAACGACGCCGAACAATTGAGCTAAATGACAGAGCAGAGAAGCAAATAAATATCGGAACAACAAACAGACACTAGAATAAATATCGAATGAGTATTACATCAAGGCAATGCCAGTATTCAGTCAAATCACCACGCAAATAAATTTCTCAACTATTTTCTTTTAACATTTACTAGTAAATGGCCAATCTTATAATTTCTAATTACAAAATTAAAGTCACAACCATATTTCCAATCAAAATGATCATAGCAAACAAGTCAAGTAAACAAACATCAGGACAAACCACGAACAAAACGCCATAACAAACTACAAGTACAATGTACATGTTATACAACTTGCTCAATGGCTGAAGGTTAGACGAGTACGTGTAACGTCAAATACTATCAGATTAAACGGGATCGTACCCGGATCGTACTGCTGTGCATTGCCATTACTGCATAATTACATTAATATTTGAAATACAGTACATGGTTTAAATAAAATTCACACCAAACTTCGTACATTATTGAATGAATTAATGAAAAAATACTACAGCCCTAAACAAGACACTTATTTATGTGCCTTGCGCCAGCCGGCCGCATGGCAGTGTACCCGGCCGATCGGTCGGGCAGCTACACATCGCGCCGCAGTACTCACATCCGAAACACGGGACCTGCGTGCGCGCTGGGGTTAAAAAAAAACCGGCGAACTGGGTATATTTATGCGTCCAATTTTGGCGGTCATAGTCAGTCTTGTCCACTTCGTGGCTATTGTTGTGTAGGGATGATGCAGTTATTTATACAATTCATAGATTTCAAAATAGATTCACGCGGAGTTTATTTTAAATGCTTATAAACGGCCGGCCACACACACGGCTGGGCCGCGCCGTTTATAAGCATTTAAAATAAAATCCATCACGCACAGCGGGTAGCGTGCGGGCTGCGCGGCCAGCAAAACCGGTGCGATTTACTACGCGATCGCAATATTAGCCAATGGCACGTCACGCGCGGAATTGAAAACGACACGTGTAAATTTTGGTGGCCAACCGGGTACATGCTGTTCGAAATTTTGCCGATTTCCGACACGGGCAAAAAAAATCCTGGCTGAGAACACTGAAGGACCGCGT
>JZLH01S0250674.1:0-41775 GCA_001188425.1 Eucidaris tribuloides
ATGAGCAGATATCACCAGCTTATCATACTGTAATTACTGGCGATTCACATTTAAATCAAGTTGAATTTTAAAATTATAATTACCTAAGCCAACAGCATAATAGTAATTACCATTAGTGAATGTCGATGCCCGATATTTCTGTGGAATCTACTGTAAGAATTTTGCGTCATCGGATCAACATCAAACTAAAATTAACCAGCACTCAGCAGACACATCAAAGGGACAGATGTATCAGTCTATAATTCATTATACTACAGCTCAACGCCACTGAAAGATTAAACGGTATATAAATATATTAATTACATGCAGCTTAAGCCTATCATATACAGTATTTACCGTTCAATGTACGTTGTACAAACCTCGCATTTATGTCTTTTGTCCAGCAATACAACAACGAACACATCAGCCTACGCAGCAGTAACTGGTATTACACACGCACTTCAAGCCAAACAATTAAGCCACAGAAAATCCACAATCCTTTTTTTTTTATCAACTTAGTTCTTAGACTTTAAATAGTTCTGTCATGTCGCTATCAGCATGACCCTACCACCTACAGCGAAATGAATGGCGTTAATTGAAGAAAGGGCTGAACTCCACACACCAAACCCGCCGGTTGCGAAACCGGGTTGGAAACACATTGACTACGTACAATCAGTCTGCGAAATACGTGCCAATCGGAGCACAAAAGTCGGCGTGGGTGATGAGTGGTAGAGTTGTCATATTTTTGAACAATACTCACCTTAAACTTATATGAACAGGAGCTCCGAGAAGTGTCAACTAGGCAGATAATGATTGATAGTCAGGCCGAGTTGTAAACGCATTCGAAAATGCAAATCAGAGAAATATGTGCACGCCGTATGTCCAGCGAGCGCGTCCACGACGATCTCATTTCTAAAAAGGCGGCATTTGTCACGTGCGCTGTCCAGCCAATCACAAAGAAACTATCAGATTAGTCTTGCCTCAAGTATTGCCATGAAACGTACCTATGAACAAATATCCAATTATCAATAAGTAGAATAAACTATTTAATATTGATGTAATTACTTTAAAGATTAGATTTTAATTATCCGTATTTGCATAATTAATGATGACTTCATGACAATTCGTTATAGTAAGCCAACAACATATACTTTGTATTCGGGACAGACTAACACTTCTATGTGTGGGGTTCAAAAATCAAACCTTGCCTGGAATTTGAACCCCATTTAGTGTAATTGCACCTCCAGAGGTTCAATATGTCAAACCCCATCCACGTAGGGGTTCAATGCCCAAAAATTGAACCTTAAATTGAACCCGATTTCTTTAGTGTGTATACTGTGCCTGATCATAAGTTTTTACGTATGTACGACGATCCCGTTGTTATGTATAAACTGTGTCATCCTCTTGCACATAGTCATTGTGTCTATCCAATAGGACACACGCATCAGGTAGTAAATATTACCCAATTTTCACAGTCTAATTATGATTTGACACATGATAATACTACAGTATACAATCACGCTCAAGAGGTCAAGACTTATTTTCGTGGAGACAATACGAATGATGGAGTTTACAATTCCAATTTTCCAACCAGGTATGTTATCCAAAATGTTACACAGAGTACGAATCCCGTGTTTAATGCCTTGAATATGAAGGACAGGGTATTTAACAGTACAATTACCGTTACAGCGTCAATAACCCGTGACTGCGATAATCTGATGTTTCATTATGACATCTTGCCAACAACATATCGTAACACGGATATTTACCGGCACGATTTACAGATAAATGATTTTTACAGCGGGTGTTGTCTCTCCACTTCTCAAACTTCGTCCGTGATGCTATGTTACATATTTACATGGACAATATATACCCCTGGCGACGCTATATACGATGGACTGTTCATATTTTCGTCCTCTGCGGCGTTATATCAATCAGTGTATGAATTGGTTTTTCGCCAGTATTATTATCCAACTAGTTTTTTTAAATTTCAAGCCGTCGTTGAAACTCATGCTCTGCCACAAGATTCTTCCGTTCGAGTTTTGTATCCTCTTCCAAAATGGGACATTACTACTCTTTATACCTTGATTACCTTCAATAATCCTTACGCTATTTATTTCATAAATCGCGATAGGTCAACCGCCATAAATGCCTTACAACAAATTCACCGTCAGTTTAATGACAACGGTCTCTTTGTCCAATCAAATGAACAACCGTCGGTACCGAGGTTGTTTTATAATTATATCTTGAGAAGATATAGGCAAATTGTTTATTTGTACAAGAAACCGCCGGTTACTCCCATTTCACTCGAAGAAGTTGGTCGTAGTACTACTGGTAATATCAGTGACAATGATAACAATAACGTTGTTCCTTTCATCTCCAACTCCATACTGAAGAGGTTAGATCCTCTAAAGGATTCCTTGCATACGATTACCTACGGACAGCGTGGACAATATATGTATTTCTATTCCGTTATTAATACTAATATATTGATACGTGAATATACTGACAATAAAGGTACTTATAAAGACTGTTCTAACTGGGAATTTGGATCACAGTGCCAATACTCGTCGTGTCTGATTATATGTAACGAAGACATATTTTGTACCTTTTACGACGATAGCGTATTATGTGATGGTTCCTTCAGGCCATAGTCCACCCCCAAAACGCGCCCTATTAATAAAAAAAAACCAAAACAAAAACAAAACAAACCCCAAGAACCTGCTCGTTACGTTTATTCAACCGTTCACTAATGGATACAAAAATTGATCTCCCTGCTGACAGTGACAAGAACGAAGAATTGTTACGCTCAAATCCTGCCAGGTTTGTTCTTTATCCAATTAAATATCACGATGTATGGGAAATGTATAAGAAAGCAGTGGCCTCATTTTGGGTTACCGAAGAAGTGGATTTGTCTAAAGACGTAAACGATTGGCTTGGTCTCACGGATGATGAAAGACATTTTATTTTGTACGTGTTAGCCTTTTTTGCTGCCAGTGATGGTATTGTAAACGAAAATTTAATGCTACGCTTTAGTCGTGAAGTTCAAATTCCAGAAGTCCGATACTTCTATGGATTTCAGATTGCCATGGAAAATATCCATTCCGAAATGTATTCGCTGCTGATCGAAACGTACGTAAAAGATTCCAAACAAAAACAACATTTGATAAATGCAATCGAGGAAATTCCGTGTATTCAAAAAAAAGCAAAATGGGCATTAGACTGGATAGACAACAATACAGCAAGTTTTGGTACCCGCCTTGTTGCATTTGCCGTGGTGGAAGGCATTTTTTTTTCGGGTGCGTTTGCTGCCATATTTTGGCTAAAAAAGAGAGGTAAATTGCCCGGTTTAACGTTTGCCAACGAACTGATAAGTCGCGATGAGGGATTGCATTGTGATTTTGCGTGTCTCCTATACAAGTATGTAAAAAATAAACCAGATACGTCTCATATTTATCACATGGTTAATGAAGCTGTTGAGATTGAAAAGGAATTCTTAACGGATGCCTTTCAATGCGCTCTAATCGGGATCAACGCAACTCTGATGGGACAGTATATAGAATTTGTTGCCGATAGACTACTACTTGAGCTCGGATACGATAAGGTGTATAATGTTGACAATCCATTTGACTTTATGGAAAACATTTCGTTGGAAGGCAAGACTAATTTTTTTGAAAGACGAGTTGGGGAATATCAAAAAATGGGTGTCCGAGGTAATTCGACTACATCCGAACGAACATTTTCTCTAGACTGTTTGTTTTAGATTATTTGCAATAAAACTAATAAAACGGTTCTAAAGATGGCTATCGTGTATAAGTTGTCACGTTAATTTTTGGTGTGTGTGTGTGCCCGTGTGTGTGTGTGCCAAGTATTCAGTATTGTACAAATACATATATATATTATTTCCAGGTCAATGTACGCACTCTTCCTATTTTCACCAACCAACCGTCTGAACACATTGTCACACACACACACACAAACACACATACAGACACAGACACACACACACACACGCAGACACACACGCAGACACACACACAAACACACATACAGACACACACGCAGACACACACACAACACACATACAGACACACACGCAGACACACACACACACACACAGACACAGACACACACATACAGACACAGACACACACAGACAGACACACATTCAGACAGACACACACATACACACACACACACATACAGACACACACACACACAGACACACACATACAGACACACATACAGACAGACACACATACAGACAGACACACACATACAGACACACACACAGACACACACATACACACAGACACACACATACAGACACATACAGACACACACATACAGACACACACATACACACACATACACACAGACACACACATACAGACACACACACATACAGACAGACACACATACAGACAGACACACACATACAGACAGACACACATCGACCAATACATCATAATACAATACATAACTACAACGATAAAAGTTGAAATTTGTTGGAATCTAGTGTGTCTTTTATTTTTGGTATTTAAATTTGGTCAAATAATACAAAATATTCACGACCTGTAATATTGTTATTACAGTTGTCACAGACGTGTAAGAGTGGAGAACACGTGTCACATGCTATCATTTTATTGCAGCACGTGTGTAATACATTTGGAGGCTTCTGATGACAGATTATGCATATTTCATTTTCACGTTGTCTAGATGAACCTGATGTTGAATGTTTGACTAAATTGTCGTTGTAAAGTCCACAAGAGTCAACTCCGCCAAAGTCAGAACCACTATTTGTATTTACTGATTGGTTAGAATAGAACGGAGTTTTATGGGTGGGCTTTAGGGTTAGTTTTGGTTCCGAGTCACAAAGATGCTGTTCGTATAAAACATCCACATACTGTTCACCCTTGGTCTCTCTCAACCAAATACAGTTTGGCGACTTTCGTGCGTGAAGTATCCAGGGAGGTGTTTTCAAGTCCAGCTCTTCCACAAAATAGCCACAATAAAAACAAGTACATTTGTCACCCTGACCAGTGTAGAAGAACCCCGCTTCGTACAGATCTCTGATGTATTTTACATACCGAGTTCCCCAACCACGTTTTTGAAACGAAATCCGTCTGTGATCTACGGGTCCATACGCGGGATAAATAGCATTCTCGTATTCTGTTATTTTCTGTTTAGTGAATGTGCAGTGTGGAAAATATCGATAGTGGTCTACAATGGGTATATCGCCTCTTTTCCATTTAATAAGTTTACCTCCACAATCAAAGCACTGTACTTCATCCAGATATAAGGTTGAATAAAATCCGGCATCCACGAGCTGCCGTACGGTGACGTGGACGTTCGGCGGCCACTGTGGATTATGAAACGATCTGATCCTGTTGGTTCGATCAGCATAATACCGATTGTGTTGAGACATTTCTACGCTTGTATAATCCAACAGACAACATATAATAGACTTTATATAGTACCTCGTACTTCTGTGACCACACTCGTTGTCGGTGTTGAACGTTAACAAAATAGTGGATTCCGTGACTATAGACTGTGACTTGACGTTTTCCTGACAAAAATGACCCCAGTGTCGTAGCGTTGTTGTTTGTGAGGAGCTTGTGAATTTTATGCCCAAAGGTTGCTCTTTTCCTCTTGGTTAGACAGCGCAGATATGGTATAGGTGGAATTAAAAACATCATCATCATCATCATCATCATCATCATCACTGACCAACGGAGGCATTTCAGTATCTGTCCCATATTCAACTTCCGCGTCGTCGTCTCTCACCAGCGATGATGGCATCTCAAGATCCACGATGGTTTCAATTTTGCTCTTTTCCTCTTCGTTTTCCTCTTGATTAGACAGCGTATCTGTCCCGGATTCAACTTCCGCGTCGTCGTCGCTCACTAGCAATGGCATCTAGAATGATCCACGGTGGTTTCAATTTTGTCGTTGATCCACGGTAACATTTCAGGATCCACATCGTTGGCATTGCCGAGCATCGTTGACATTTCGCTGCCAGCTTTAACATCATCTCTATCTTTATTGTCGTTGTTAACCTGCGTGGGTATTTTAAAATCCATATGAATCCGCATTTTTACATCCTTATTGTCACCAGTCTCTTTCGCCAAGCGTAAAATCAATCCAAACCCAACATCGCTGACGTTGTTCATTTCCGTCACACTAACCATGCGCTCCGTACGTCTCCGTCCAAGCAAAAGCGAAACTGTCAAAAAATCGGAACGGCCGCGCGATGCGGGGACCGTCACAGTTGGTTGATTCCGCGTTCTCTCGGTCTCTCCGTCGTGTTTGCGAAAACTGCCTAATAACAGAGCGCCAACTGTAGTCAGTGCTTGGCGTGCCGGCTTTATCAAGTATCAAGTATACCACTGATCTCCCACAAACTATCAACGTAATGTACGCATAGTAAATATTACAAACGTTGGGGCTATTTAAGTATTTTTATTTCACAAAAAAAAAAAAGTGGGCATACGTATGACCGTGGAAATGATGAAATTGCTAAACGGATTAAGTCTCTTTGCAGGAATGGGTGGAGATACTCTGGGATTACAAACCGCTGGTATTAACGTTATTGGTTTTGTGGAAAACGACAAAAATGCCATAGCAACACATCGATTGAATTTTGGAAAGGATTGTAAACACATAACTTATCAGAATAATGCTAACATTTGTAACATTCCAGATAGTACGTTCTTACAATATAAAAATAAAGTTGATATAATATTCGCCGGACATCCATGTCAGGGTTTTAGCTTGGCCGGTAATAGAAATCCAAACGATAAACGCAACAATTTGTTTGGAGAATTTATACGAGTTGCTCAAATTGTCCAGCCCAACATTATTATGGGTGAAAATGTTCGCGGCATACTGTCAGCAAAACATCCACAAACAAACCTACCATATATTGAGGTTATACAGTCTGCGTTTAAAACAATTGGATACAACGTTATTTATAAATTAATACAAACCACCAGCTTTGGTATTCCACAAACGCGCCAGCGAGTGTTATATATTGGAATTCGAGAACCGTATCATCTCCCATCATCTATATTTGACCCCCCTTCTGACTTAAACCAGGAACTCACCTTGGTAAATATCATTAACCAATATACCGACCATGGGTCCATTAACATTTCAAATAACTTTTATACTCCTCCTGAGTCTTGTCTTGTACAAACAGACAAGAGCAACTCCGCAAAATGTAACCCAGTTCTACCACCTCATCCCTATTTAAAGTATCTCGAGACAGAAAGAGCGTCGTTATCATTTGGTAAAAGATCGTGTGCTCGTCACATTGAGGTCATGGACCTGACAAAACCATCAAAAACAATTATCTCTTATTACGCACAACAGCCACGACTAGTTGTAATGCAACGTAATCGTATGCAACAATTAAACGTAAGAACTCTATCTATAGAGGAGTTGAAAATGATACAAGGATTTCCCCCGAGTTATAAAATTGCTGGAAAACATCGCCAGCAAATTAAACAAATCGGCAATGCTATCCCTCCACCAGTGGTAACACATTTAGTCAACAACTGTATACACTTTGTAATGGAGTTAAAATAGACGTGTTAATTGATTTACAGAAAAATAAAATACTGTTTATATAATGCTCAGTTGTCCAGTTTATTATTATTTTTTGTTTGTTTGAGACGGTCAGGCGGTTTGACTATGTAGTTCGGGCAAAAGTTGGCGCCGTTTTCGGTGACGTATTTCCCGCCTAAATCGAATCATTTATTGTCCGGTTGAAAGTGTGTCTTGTATCTTGAGCAAGTGCCCGCCCTCTATTGTCCGGCTGAGAGTGTCTTGTTCTTTTATTGATCTGTCCCTGAGCGGATAGTTCTTTCCCCCCCCCCCCAAAAAAAAAATGAGAGTTGTTTTTTTTGTGTGTGTGTTTTAATTGATATGTTGCTGAGTTGGGACCCGCCAAAATCAATCATATGTAACTTATCGTCCGCCTGAGTGTGTTTTGTTTCCGATTGATATGTCCCCGGGCGACGATTTTCTATCAGATTTGATGGTCCCGTGAGTGTGAAAAACGCGTAATTAATGTGTTTGTCTGTTTTCTTGAGGTTGGATGCTTCCGGACCGTTTTTCCGCTCAAATCAATCATATGTAAGTTATCGTCCGCATAAATGTGTTTTGTTTCCGATTGATATGTCCCCTGGCGACGATTTGCTGTCAAACTTGATCATCAGTTATTGTCACTGAATTAAAAATATTGTTTCCGGTGTGTGGTGTGTGTCTTTGGTTTTGTTTTTATTAATTTGTCTCCAGGGGATCATTTGATGGTCCCGTGAGTGTGAAAAACGCGTAATTAATGTGTCTGTCTGTTTTCTTGAGGTTGGATGCTTCCGGACTTATAATTATGAATTACCAAACATCTATATTGATCGTCACATCTGCATCAGAAAGTGTATGTGTTATTCTTATTCATTTTATTATTAGTTCAATTACATTATATTACCTTTTACTTTATTTGTGGATACAATTGTATTTTATCTGTTACATATGAGACGTATCATATATCAAATATTGCATTGGAAATAAAGTTAATCAAAAAATCCACAAACGGAAAATATAACTTCTTTGTTGTTATTTTATCTGTGTGTGTCCGTGTGTGTCCGTGCGTGTGTGTGCGAGACGGCGACTGTGTTAAACAAAAAAATGTCATCGCCTCCACCCGAATTTTCCTGGAGGCCTTTTGTCCCCATAGACGTACGCGTTAATCGGTTCAAAATTGTATCCCCGTCCCAATTTCTCGGAGTCCTTTTTCGCCCATAGACGCGCGTGTTAAGGCACGAACCCAACGCTTCCGGCCTCGAAACGGTGGAGTCGTTTTTCGCCCATAGGCTCGCACGTTAAGGCCAATCGTGGGGAATTTTCCCATAGGTTATAACACGTGTTTTGGGAGATACACAACCTATAGTGAAAATAGTTGGAGTTTTGGAACCTACTCCAATACCACCGCCTCCATTACTATATATACGTGGTGTGTCTCCAAAACTTTCCATATTTGGAGATGAGTGTAATGATGACCGCCCAAATCAATCATATGTAAGTTATCGTCCGCTTAAATGTGTTTTGTTTCCGATTGATATGTCCCCTGGCGACGATTTGCTGTCAAACTTGATCATCAGTTATTATTGTCACTGAATTAAAAATATTGTTTCCGGTGTGTGGTGTGTGTCTTTGGTTTTGTTTTTATTAATTTGTCTCCAGTGGACCATTTAATGGTCCCGTGAGTGTGAAAAACGCGTAATTAATGTGTCTGTCTGTTTTCTTGAGGTTGGATGCTTCCGGACCGTTTTCCCGCCCAAATCAATCAGCCTTGGGTCTCGGGTTAACAATCTTATCTCTGATGTCCTTTGGTATATTACTATTTTTGTAGCCCTAATATCAAGAAATATTGTTTGATGGGTCCCCATGACGTCTTTATACGTCTCTAGTACCCCTTACACGGACACACAGACACACACACGGACACACGGACAGATACACACACACTTTTAGACATATTAACAAATCAAACAGCGACACGTCACGTAAGCACTCTCTTAAGAGCTCTTTGTATTTTTCTTTTTTGCTTGTGTGTATATATATATGTGACCCGTCACCACGATACCCTGATAAAGTCGCACATCTTATAAAACATGAAAGTAGAAAGAAATATACTTTGGGTGTAAAATATAAATATTCACACTGTTGCAACATGTGAAGGACATACAAATCTAGATTTTTGAAGACACTTCACTTTCATATTTTACATCCCAGTTACGTTACTTTGGTACTTTCCTGTAACTTTTGTGTTGTGTGCGACTTTATCAGGTGGTGGTGTTATAATTGTGGTGACAGGTCACATATATATTTATATATGTGTTGTTGTGTGTGTGTGTGTGTGTGTGTGTGTGTGTGTGTGTGTGTGTGTGTGGTATTCAATGACCGTTTGTCCTCTTGATGTCTACCAATCACCCGTTCTCAACTTTTTCGCGGGCTTCGCACAACTGCCTCCACAAGAGCACGGGGAGCGTTTAGATACCACTGACCGTTGCTTGCTCACCACAACTCTCAACAGAGCACGGGTATCACCATGCACATTTAGTGTTACAAAAGGGATACAACGTTTTTGAAAACGATAAATAAGTGTACCAAATTTTATTTATGATAACTGATATTATATGAAACAACGCATCTGTTAATATAAATAGTAAGTTAAAATAAGTTGTCAATCTGTAATAGAATGACAAATGTTTATCCGTTGTTGAGTAGTTCTCTCATGAACTGGAAAACAAAAACCGAAAAACGTACCAGTTAGAAACAAATGCTTCCGGTTATATTCAATAATTATAGTACAGTGAATATTAGGCACACATTCTTAAGCCGTTTCTTTACACTTACAACTACATTCTAGTAGTATCACGAGTCCTGACGTGTCGGAAGCGAGCTTGTAATTTATCTTACCGTTGGATGGGACAAAAATACGAACCCCTTCGGATACCGAAGGAACGCAGTTGCGAGTCAGTGAATGGGTTTGGGTTTCCGAAGGGGTTTGGGTTTCCGAAAAGGTTTGGGTTTCCTTATCATACGACGGCCCTGGCATCTCTGGCGCTGGGAGTGAGAGCGGCGGTCCGGGCGCTGGGAGTGAGAGCGGCGGTCCGGGCACTGTTGCCACATATGGTACTATTGATGTGTTGTTCCGGTCTTCCGATGGCATGGGTGGTGTGATCATATTATGCAGATTATGTTGGCGAAATGGTGTTGATGATGCAGTAGACGATCGTGAAAGGATTAGAGGATCCACTGCGTACAGCGTTGATTGTGGAATGACCGGAGCTAGTTGCTCTTGCGGCTGTTGCGGCTGTTGCGGCTGTTGCGGCTGCTGCGGCTGCTGATAGTGTTGGTGCTGAAGAGTTTCCCCATTTATTGCTGCCTCGCCCAACATAAAAAGATCGTTATTCCTAGACTTTCCATTCCCCCTTCTTTTTTTCTTAGGTGCTGGCTCTGGTCCATTTGACACGACTGTAAACATTGTCGTGTCGACGGGAGGCTGTGCCATTCTGTAAAATAATTAAACAGAACCAAATTAGAAGAAGAAAAAAACCAAACAATCAACCACATTCAGATACAAACCTGTTCACAGTGGCTACTTAAAACAAGAAGAAAATGTGACCACTGTATAGAGAGGAAAAACATAAATTCTTTTACAAAATGCCCTGAACACACCGAGTTCATGGGAGATCCATATAACCAGATGAGACAGATCAAACAGTCAAACGATATCAACATAATTATTATTATTATTTTTTTTTTACGTATGGGTTCCTAGTGGCATTGTTATGACATATATTTGGTGAGTTAGAGAATAAACTTATTTTCTTCATGGAAAGGTACAACAGTTCCAAGTTTTTGTTTGTGGTTACTTACGGCTATATCTGCCGACAGTTTTTCTGCCACAATTTAAAAAATCGATATAAGTTGATTACAGGTGATAAAATTAACGGAACTAGTATTACCCGTGAAAAATGCCGGCGGGACACCAAAAATCCCCCCCCCCTCCTAATTTCAAGTACCCAGGATCTATTACCTTAAGTAGATTGTTTTCAAATAAACGGCATCGTAAAAAAATATATATATACTAATATATTCCTTTACATTTATTATCAATGAGTATGATCCCTGTATACGGAGTGAGGGCAAACACAACTAAGCATTGAAAATAAGTACTGTTTTACGTAAAGGAAAATAAAGTACACGTACCTTTACCAAAATTAAAATGCCCTAAGAGTATGCTCCCGAAGAGGCAAATCACGATTTACCCACCCAGCTCTCTCTCAATCAAGAAATCAAATAAACGCCAATCTAACTTCACTCCTCAAACACCGCCGAGTGTTCGGGTTCGCCTAGAATGATTATCCAATCAGAAAGCTTTCTACACAAATGATCCGGACGAATGGTTAACACACTCTCCCTCTTATCGTACAGTGTACGTCTTGACATTGTCATCTATACACACCATGCTCGTATTTAATATTGATGATTGTATACCAGACTAGTTTTCTTACAATTATGGCCTCGTATCTATACAGTATACCTTTTACGTCGTGGAAATCACAACTAAACACATGGGAAGTAATCAACCGTCTCGAAATCCAACTAAACGGTGAATCTCCCAACGAAATTCTCTCTCTGATATCCAGTGAAGATATTTCACCGGACGTTACTCCTTTGGATGTCCTAAAAACATTATACTCTTGTTCTATTCCACCACAAAAGTTTCAATCGTCATATCCTATACTCATGAATGCATTGGATAATGCCTTTTCCATGTCGTACTTATTGGATGACCCGGAAACATGGACAGTTGCCACAAAACTGTTTCAACCGGCTAAAATCCTCTGTATTCGTAACTTTACAGGGCAGCTGATCCCAAACATGTTGGATCTAACCCAGATAGGAAACAAAGTTGAAACAATTGATCTTTCAAACTCTCCAAATTTGGAATCAACTTATCTTAAGCACATTTTATCAAGCTGTAAGGGTTTGAAAAATATGATTGTTACCAATTGTCAAGGCTTGTTTATGTGCACCAATCTTGACCACTCTTTATCGGTTGTCAAGACAATCACGTCACTAGATATGACAAATATACATATTACAGATTATAGACCAGTTGTTGTATTTCTCAAATCGTGTCAAACATTGACCGAATTTATTTTCAGACGAGACGCGCCCACCGACGACAGGACAGAAAAAGTAGAGTGTCAGTACGCTGGGATTGTTCAAATCATTCGCGCCCTTCCAGCCACGCTTAAGGTCTTAAATCTCAGTGGACGAAGCCTCGCAGTGTTTTATGAGAAACCTAGATTAGAAGTAGGTTCATTACTAATTACTGACATTTACAAACGATTTCCCTCCCTGGTTCGTTTGGATATTAGTACATACGTTCCCAATTATTTTCGATCGTCAACTGTAAAAGATAGAAACACTCGGTGTTCCAATCTCTTTAAAACCCGAAACGGCGTGTTAAATATTAACATGACAAGTTTACTATCGGGTATTCCAGATACCTTGGAATATTTGGATATTAGTGGCCATTTTCTGTCCACCTTACCTCTATCACTTAATAAGCCCCAACTTAAATATTTAGGACTGATTCACTGTGTCGTAGTCGATGGTGTTCACATGAATGAGTCAGACAATCGCCCAGTTCCTAATTATGTTAATACGTTGAAGAAGTTGTTTGATGTAGTTTATAATAAAAATCCAGGTGTAAGCAAAAATCAGGATCCGTATCATTACTATGAAACCTTAGCCCAGAGTGAAACAATGACGAATAGACTATACAGTCTATTACTTTTAGACAGAGATCCCTTCGCGGAAACGGGAAAGTCGGAGTTGCCTAAAAACATATTTTACACGTCCGCCGCTTATAGAAAATATTTTTTTCAAGTTGTTAAACATGTTTTCTTTCAAAATCCTCCCTTTATGAATTCTCTTCATAACTATTCGAATTGTTCCGTAGCCATTCAATTCATTCACAAACTTACATTCTGCAATGACCTTTATCAACGTCCGGATATTATTCGACTCATTTTTCGTATTATAACCAGTTATCTTTCAATTGATATACGAACGTTTCAATGTTTTGAAAGGTTGTTATTTTTGCTCAGAGTAGTGACGTTAACCGGTAAAGCATTGCTTCCCAATCAGGGTACGACTTCGACATCAGCTTCTGTTTTAAAAAGTACCAGTTTGTGCCTATTACTCGAGGGTCTCTACGAGAGCTTACGCGGCCACCAAGCAGCCCAGGATCTTGAAGAGAGTTTGTTCACCTCTACGCAATTACCTGATCAACAACGCCAATTTGTTAACACTAAGTTCATCCCATTTTGGAAAAAGGTGTGGGAACAACTGAACGTGAGTACTGTTGATCCTGCGTCTGATGTCATCACACACGTCCTATACATACAGATGTATTTTACAATTGCACTCAATACGCCTCTTCATCCCGTTATAATGACCATTCCGGAAAGGCTTAAAGCAAGAGCAGCCGATATTCTGATAGAGAATTGTCAAAACAGTCAAATTTGTTTATCCGCTTTATTCAAGGTACCCGAACTGCTTTTTCATACAAAGCAACCAATTGCAATTCCGTCCAGACTGATTTTGCAAGCAATGTATACTTCGTATACAAAACGTGGCTCGTTACCCGGCTCCAAATCCTCTAAGATACTTGTGCTACAGTTTTTATACAAACTATTAAATACAGGTGTTACCAGCGTTAACGTTGGCGAGGGAAGAATTAATTTGCTACCAGATGTACTGAGACATTTTGTCGATACCCACGATAGTCGTAGAATGTTTTATACCCTTCTTGAACCAACGTTGAACGCTGGATATCTACGGAATATATGCATACGAGAAGGTGCAGTTGTTACCGCGGACAAATTTAGCGTTGCTCAGCTGAGACATTTTGGGGATTGCTGTCTCAACGACGTACTCCTCGTCTGTATCTATTTAGAATTAGTACGTCAAACCAAATCCAGCGATATATTGACCAGTCGAATGAAATCGGTTTCTACAACCATGGTAGGCGGTAATCCCTTCGCGTTTCCATTACCACCTGCTATTTTATGCACTGACATTCTTGTTGGAGGTAGAAGTGAGACACCACTTCAAGTTATTCTAGATGTATTCGATAAAGCAGACAATGACACGTTACCGGTACAGGGACAACAATTCTACCCAAATATAACACAACTGTTACGGCAATTATATTTTTATTGGACGCTTTTTATGTTGCAACTTTACACCGAACGACATTACACCGCTCCGTTTACTAGTATACGAGAGGGTCTCTTCAACGCGTCCACCTTCATCATGCCTTCTTATAGGAATAATCGCCATGACCTATTTAGTGGTTTTAATTCTACCACTATTATTCCAAATAATGTGGCTCTGATTGGTAACAAGTTCAAACATGAAACCGTCCACAAGATACTACTCGAAAAAATACGTCATCGTTTTCAAACGTGTACGACCGCGTTTTCTTGTCGAGAACGTACCTACAATATTACAGTAGGCAGTCCCGGAACTGTATTTACGGTCAATTACGCCTATGAATTTGTCACAAGACTCTTTACCCTATTTATGATTTCCTTACAAAATTCATCGTCTAAGGCCCTGGTTACACCGACATCCTGACACCCGGGGTCTTAGTCTATAGTCTTTTTCTATATCAAAGTTTGGGTAAGTTTTCTCATACTATTAAAGAACTCTACATGCATGTTGATGAGTATGATTCGTAACAATTGACCAATAATATGGAAGACACTGGTGATAATACCACGGATAATAATGACGACGATATTAATACGCTAATTGATAGAGTTACCAATAGCACTGGCTATATTGCCGATTACACTCGATTTTTACCCGACCGGAAAATCTTACCTCCCAGTATGAGCCCGCCTACGTGTATTAATGCCGCGCTTTGTGTCGCGGTTCAGAACGGTGTACAATTTGACGTCTATAACAGTGAAGATTTTATTCAATCATTGACAGGCAACCCGCTGATGAAAACAACGTTTTATTTTCCCTACACCTGCGCTCAAATATTCTTACGTAATTGTTTTGAAGAGGTATACGCCACACGTGGACTTGCCTTTTCTATTCGACTCGGATCTCTTGTCATCACCTTCAGCAATAGTAACACTCTGGACGCCTACATTTCTAGGTGGTTAGAGAATCCACCGCCTGAAACCAATAAGTTGTGTTTTGAACGACTATCCACAGTCACCGAGGTGAATTTATCCTATTGTATTAATCTATCACGGTCATTGTTGACCCAACTTTTACTCAAACTGCCAAATTTGACGACTTTACGTTTAGCGGGTTGCTACCGCATGTTCACGGTGGGCGTCAAGAAAACGTGTCCGCCGGTTAATAGTAGTGGTGATGAGACAAATGCTTTTTCAGATCAAACATTTCCCAATGTGACCTGCCTAGACATTTCCCACATCAAACATGACATTGACGGGTTACGAAACTTTCTCAACAAATTCCCCAATCTCACAACGTTAATCTGCGCAAATCACTTAAACGAGGAACAGAGTGATTACGTTGTTCAATTTCTTACCCGATTGCGACTTCCACCCACGTTAACTAAACTCAATCTATCAGGTTATATCTGTTACAGAGATATCACAGGAATGGAGAGTATGGGAGAATTGATTCGAACAACTATCTGTATGCAGCCCTGTGCAAAAACACTAACTCATTTGGATATTTCAACTTGCTGGAGATATTTCATGGACAAGCCGTGTGTACACATTCGTGAAGACGTTCTAACTCACTGCCCACGTCTCCAATATTTGGACGTTTCCGGCTTCAATATAACCGACACCATATTCAACCAAATTTATAACGTCCACGCAATTCGACAACTAGACCACGGTCCACGTGAACAATATCAGACGGCGGTGAACAACTTGTTGCCACCAAATGGCTTTGATGTTGAAACCATTCGCACATATTTTAATCTACCCACGTTACAATATTTAGGACTATTTGTCTGTAGGTTTGTAAACGTATTACCACATTATGAAAAGGCCAATGTTTATTTTGTAATCAAAGAAATAACGGGTGATTCCAAATTGACATTGAATAATATGCAATATAGACCTTATTACTATAGTATACTGAATCATATGACAAAAGCGCAATATATTTGGTATTTGATAAGGGAAGATTTTATGGGTAACCGCCATCAATTTGATAACATTTCCATTCTGAAAGCGATTACCGAATTTATTTGTAGCGGTCAAGCGCGTTATTTTTACCGACGAGAAAGTCTGTACGATATCATTGGACAGCTTTTTGTGAAATTAGCCGGGATACCACCTACTCCCTGTACTCTGGACGGTATTCAAATTAATCCCTTTTTCCTTGTTATGGACGTGCTTCATTATTACATGGTGTACGTTTACTCCGCCTCATTAATCTGGCGACAAACTAACCCACGCGGAACTTCCGCAAGTAACATCTGCCTGAAGGAGTCAATTGACACGTATTTCCACAACATTGCCGATGGCAGTTTAATACTTGACTTATTTGTTGTGGATTCCAAATATACTACCGTTTCCGTTAAAAATACCAAGTCACTCATTCGTCGATTATATTCTATTATCTCCCACACACTTGCTGACAGACGCGATATAACTTACGACATCCCAAAGTCCCCACGTGCTGCACAATGTATCGATTTGGAAACTATTTTACAACATATAGCTATTCAACTCTTTCAAGAGTATAGTAACAATAATACCACCTTTTCTGAAGAGGATAAATATTGTCTTACCTACGTTCTTTGTCATCTCATGCTGTATAGTAGTTACTCGTTCATGTGCACGTTGCTAAACGAAACGGACGAATTTAAACGGTACTTTCATATGTTTATTGTGGAAGATCATAAACGTGGCCATTTTACAATCTTACGGAAAACGTGCGTTTATACTGACGTACATTCATCCCACGATTTGTCGTATAAGGATTTGAGATCATTGTACGTTATTTTACTCATATATCATAAGTATAATATCCAAATGTACGGGGATATTGTTCGCTACATAACGGACTATATCATCGTCGATAATCCCACTGAAGATACTTCAACCTTTGAAAGTATGTTTATGATGCGGCTTGGTATGAGTTATGAGTTAGTTGTTGAAAATACACGAGTGCTTATCCAACATATATACGACACCAAATTGAATAAAGGACAAAATCTCCTCTATTTTACCACTAAACCGGTGGGTCGGACATTCATATCCGTGATAGTCGGACTTATACCACACGTTTTTTGTTCTGGTTGCAATAATCCTTACTCCGACGTTACCAAACGTCAATTTATCCACCTCGTCTACGGCGTGTTATCCAACAATAGCCATTTACCTACATTTTGGGGAATGCTGATGCTCCGCTCTAAACGCCTCACTCAACTCCTTTCTTACACGTGTGATTTAATACTCGACGACGACAAGACATATTCGATGATCTTTTTTCAGGAAGACGTTTGTTGTATCGGAATGCCATACAGGGCATACAGTACTATACACATGGTTGATTTTCTTGCACTTGTGTATAATCATTGTATGGCCGTTTCCACGGTAGGGTTTCGAATGTTCCAAAAATTATCTCATTATATTGTGCTGGCAATTGTTAATCAAGGCAACGACAACGCGTGGAAGGGTCGACGCTTAAGGAGTCTTCTTGACAACTTATTATTATTACGACATGGCCCCGATATGGTTTATACGTTTCACCAGTCCATTATGACGTTGCCACATATACACGATCTGTTTATAAAATGTATTTTTGAGAATTGTCCCAGACTATCCCACGTTTACAAGGACGTGAATGGGTACTTAGACGGTGTTTACGAAGAATTAACTAGTGATCTAGAATATCGTGAATTAGTACGGGCTCAACGGAACGATGAGAGTAATGAAACAGGTGTCCAGATTTTTACACTTCCCCGCCCGTCCAGCGTCCATAGACGGAAATCAGACCATATAATTCAAGAAAATATCGGTCCTCTCAAACACTCGCTGCAACAGGTGATTGAACTTTGTCGGCTGCTTAGTCTCGTTTTGAGACATGCACCCATCAGTATCCTATTGCCTAACGTGCCTATTATTGAGGAGATATGTGAGGTCAATTCCTGGAATCCTGTTATACTCACAGCTCGGACATTGGATACCTTGCAGATACTTTGGAAACAGGCCAGTGATTTTCAAAATATTGAGGCTACTATATACGTTACAACCGCTATACGCGATTTGATCATTACCGGCCTCGTACTCACCGCCGACCTAATGTACAACTCTGATCTGGATGGTTTGTACACGGGTATGCAGGATAATAACTACGTGACACATTTTCAAAAACTGGTGGATCTATTTGAAACATGGCACCACACCGACTTTGATGCTAATATAATACAGGACAATGATCTTAATAAACTTAATGACTATTTACAGGTTAAACATCCCCCCGAACAACATATGATGCACAATTTTCAAAAAAATTTGAGTCGATTTGTAAGCATTATTTCATCCGGTCCCCGCCCGCCCGGGTAGCAAAACCACTCAAGTAAACTCAAACGGTGCTATTCAAACGATCTACGTCCATACATAGTACTAGTAGTAGCAGCTCAGAGCACTGACATGCGTAATTGACTAACACAAGTGCTTTGAACCGTTATACTTAATACTTATAAATATAAATAATAGGTCAAACCGAGACATGTCATCATAATTATCTCCTGCTCTTGATGATTAGATACACAATGCCATTACCGTTGGCTTATCGTCTTGCCGACAACTATATTGCATTCAGGCTGACAAATGTCGTAAAATCACCGACGTGTAAATACTCCAAGACAATGTGTCGCATTGGGCAGTCCATTGAAAACGGAACGAAGGTAAACGACATTTTGAGCGAGTTAGAGTTGGAAAGTGGTGACGGATCACTATGTCAAGCGTTCTATTCTATTGTGAATGCTATGTTTGCCGACGACGAGTATAATTGGGGGCGGATCGTAATGGTTTTTGTAATTGCCTCCCGTATGGCCCAATACTGTCAGGACGTTGGTGATGTTGGTGAAATAGACAACCTTATAACCTCCGTGGGGGATTACATAAGTAATAATGACAAGCTTGGTAATTGGATTACACGAGAGGGTGGCTGGAATGCGTTTGTGGATGTCTTCGAGTCATATGACTTCACCAACAACAACAACAACAACAACAACAACAACAAGCGATTCGGACCGTATTTACGATGTCTTCCAAAAGTACTAGCGCAAATACTACTTTTTATTGCCCGGTAAAAAAAAAAGGTGTACAATAAATACAAACCATCTAAAACATATTTAAACGAGTAAAAATGTGTGCTTTGTGTATGCGGTATTGACTGACTGTTTGTGTTTTATACTGTTTATTATCCGTCACACACACACACACACACACACACACCGTCACACAAAAATACAAATACATTAATACAGTACGTATTAAGTAAATCATTTATTGATTTTATTTGACATTGATATGACATTGACATTTACACAAATTATCTGTACTTTGACGACCCAAAAAGTATTCCCCAAACCCACCTCTGTCTTCTGCATAGTAGAGTGAGATGTGCTTGGTTATACTGTTTACAACATCTACAAAGTTGTTGTATAAATTTTTAAACATCTTCATCCGTTTAAGTCCGCTATGTTCATCCTTTAAAAAGTATGGTTTGGATATTAAAGACAAATAATACATATAAATTGCACCGTATACGGTTGTATACACCTTTGTACTAGTACAAATTCTATTCAAATCGACATGCGTAAATTCTAGTAACAGGTCGACAAATTTACTCGTAAACACGATATCGGTGTCCTCCTCTACCTTGAGACACTCCAAACAATGAACGTTATAAATTAACAACTTTGTTGTATCAAACCAATAGTCCGCGTCAAAACACGTCAGTAGATGCGTCAACCGACTTAGATCCAAATCTTGCATAACCCTCTCTACACGTACTGTCTTTACTGGCATTTGTTGTTTAGTTTCGTACACGGTGTATAGATGTAAATAATCATGAATTTTTTTGACCACTAAAACGTCAAATGCCAATAGTTCTACGCTGTTCGTGCTGTTGACGACAAGAGTGGTTTGACAAGCATTTGTAGGTTCGAGACAAGAAGAGGGTAAGAAGTCCTCTTTCTCTTGTTCCAAATCGTCCTCGTCCGATTCCAATTCCTCAGAGACCGAACTGTCACTACAACAGAGATCTTCGTCGTCGTCGTCGTTGTCGTTATCCAAGTAGTTACTTTTATTAATATTGGTACGGATTTGATCCAGAACGTCCATTTTCGGCATCAATTAAACAAACTATTCCGAGTCAATGTAAAATTTTACATTTAATACGGCCGTCAATGGTTAGAACATAGATCTATACTATAAACGAATAGTTTGAACGACAACTAAACTGGTAAAAGTTCAAACATCTGTATTAATATTTGTAGTTCAGGTATATGGTTCTTCAAAAATTCTTCGGCGTAATCTACGCAAAGTTGGATGAACAGCAACGAATTAATGTCTTTGTCCGTGGTACTTTTCATTTCGGCAAGATACACGTAAAACGTGTCGAAATATGGATCTTTATATAGTTCATTATGTATACAGGTAATAACATGGGGCACGTTGTCGTTAGCCCGAGAAAACAAGTCGCTAAGAACTTGTCTTAATCGTTGAACTGACATTACAAAAGACGCTGACATACTCGTCGGTCGGAAAACTTTGTACGGCGGGCCTGTCTCGTTGTTTTAGTGATTTTCCTTTGTTGTAGTACGATTTGGGCTTGATACGGCGGTGGTGTCTCTGGCTTTTGTGGTTTTGATCCCTTATAACAACCTGCCTTATGTTTCTGACGTTGGAGACGTTGATCTCGTTTTATACTCTTTGACAATATATACTCTTGGCTAGATTCCGGCGCCAACCACTCCGTTTGCTCGTTGTCTTGGATACCCGCCGTCTCCCCACCAAATAAGTCCAACCCCATTGGTCCAAATATCGACAGTGAATCATACATGACAGTCCCTACTTCATCGGGGCTTCCCAAAATATATTTAATAGAATGTAACCACCACATTTATACGCAAACCTCCCGAACTGTCTCCGACCAATGTCACACACGATTAGCGTGGTCAAGCTGTTTCGAAAGCTTAATGAGCACGACATATTTCAACTGTACAACTGTTCGTCCGCCCATAACATTCCCATACCATGCGTACATACAACCGTTTGTTTATATACGTGGAATGAATCTCATCATTATTGGAACGTGTATAGAAATATGCATTTACAATATTTCCTGAAGGACTTGTCACCCGGTACTAGTCTTACGCCTAGTACTAGTGGGCAGTGGTGGGACGTATTAGAATAGTTAAGTTAGTACTAGTCAGGAGCTCTATAGTTATAATACTAGTGGAAGTGTAACAATCTCAGGACAGATTAGCGTCACAATACTCTCGCACTGCATAGGCACACTGTAATGCATAGCTCGATTGTATGAGATAATCTTCATTTAACCACTTTACAAATCTGTCTATGTCTTTATCTAAAAGGAGATATTGGCCAAGAATATGATAGCTCTTGGTAAAGCCTCCTCTGGCTAGTTTGACGGCGGAAACCTTTCCAATTCCGGGCGTAGATACAACAGTCTTATTACCAATAGGTTCACTAACAAAATTTATATGCTTTTTGGTACTACTACTGGTTTGATGTCCGGCTTTACTCATGATTGAACAAGTTGTTGTTACCGTATGTTGTTGAGTGTTTGTACGAATTTTAAATGTACTCTAAATTATACTAACATAATAATTATTATGATACAAAATCAGACTCACGGCGGGGTGTTTACCGTCACTGATGGAGGACCGTGTTTATAATTTACGATAAAATACAGAGACACACGCACACGCACACACAAAGACGTATTCAAGGTTTATGATTACGCCCCCAACGACTTATACCACCCACGAGCAATGGATACTTTCTACAACGGAGACCTGAATTCCGATTTCGAGGAGCTGGAAATGCATACAACTACATTGAGTATATGGTATCGAAATATGATGGATACGGAAAGCATCCGATCAACGTGTCAACTTGTTTCGTTACTTACGGAAGTGATACGACTGAAACTACTGGCCGAACTTTTTTGTTCCAAACTCGCGATCAGTGCCCGTAAAATTGTACAACAACTTGAAAGATTTAGACGGCGGAGGCGGAATTTTCCCTTAAAATTCTACGATTGCAAAAGAATGGGTACCAAGCAATGGTTGGATAGCGTGGAAACAAGACAATCGCTAATTAACAATTTAACCTCCCAGTTGTACAACAAGGTTCTGTGCCTGCCGGGTGAAAATGTGCTAGACTGTGACAGTACTAGCAGTACATTACGGTATCCAAATAAGATAGACATTCTGACGTTGGACTGGGTGGATGACGAGGATGATGATGAAGGGTTTGAAGAGGACACAATGCATCAGTATATGACGTCACAAAAGATGATGGCGTGTTCAGCTTATCCGGAGGTGCAATCCAACGATCTAGTCACACTGCGGCGGATTGTGTCACTGTTTCGACATCAGAGAGTATTTCAAAACGAAATTCAAACAATGTTCGTGGAAAAGCGAGCAATTATGGAAGATTCGGATTGTCACGATCATAAACTGGAAGCTTATATATTATTTTACATGAGCAAATACATACGGGTACAATATAACGTGAGCAAGTTACTGTTGACAGTAGTAGATCATTTGTGTAATTGGAAATACGCCTCAATGTTGAGAATTAACACGATGACAAATCGTGTATGAAACTGTGTAATGAACTCTCGGACTTTCCTGTAGTGTGGTATGGACATTCTCACGTTCCGTGAAAAAAAAAAACGGTGTACAATAGATCTCTGATAATAAAATCTACAAACAAACAAACAACCAACATATATCTCTGGTCTGAGTTGTATTGATTATTGTGTAACAATGTGGTTGACTGCCAAACGTGTACGCGTTGACTATATCAATGAGTGACTAATAACTTTAAAATATGTTGGATACAAGGTCTGTGTGTGACGTGTGTGAGAATAGCATTGGATAAATCAACCAGTTCAGTATGAAACACCGGATACAGGTTAACACGTCGTCGTCGTAACATAAGTCTCTCCTTTTTGATCGGCGATGGGTGTTGCGTGTTGTCAAAACGAACAATGTTAAAGAGATGAACGGTGGCGTCGTGTTATTGGTGATCGGTGTGTCGAAACAGGAACGTGGGGTGATAATGTTGACCTTTACTCAAAAGGTATGCGTTCAGACATCCCAATCCCCACTTGTCAATACCGGCATTGTCTATCAGCTGAAGCGTGTGATTACAACTTTGATTAATATTGTTAAGAATAATATTTAATTATAATCACGACATTCCGGTGGACGATACGAAGTCGTGGTTATGCCAGATACATGACTGTGTAAAAATAGGTCTTAGGCCTATCTAACTGATTTCCATGATTCAGTGCCGAACCGTAATCGCACAAGCTTGTTAAAAAGTATATTCTGGGGCTTAATTAGTTCAGATTCTGACCGTTTGTAACATTTGGTTTTTTCCTCCCGCGCACACAAGAACTGTGCACTCTTTGCCGCTTGGTGGCACGCCCCGTACCTGCGAACTTTTCCAAAGGTGATCGGGTATCGCAATCACTGATCGCAATAGAGCTCTACGCTGACAAGCTAGGCGGCGCGGTCGAAGGTCAAACACCACATGTCGCGCTCGCCAGCTCTTATGTAAACATTCACCAAGACGAAACTTGGATGGCCTTGATCAGTTGATACTGCACACAAGCCGTGTCTACTGTATGCATTGGCAGTATACTGGTGGAATAGAGTTGATCAGATCGACTTGCAATAAAGATTGAAATGCTTTTGGGCATAGCACGCAAGCCATATTGATGGAAATTTAATTTATCCGTGCTAGTGGAAGAGCTGGCCTGAGTGGTTGCGGAGTGAACCAGAGTTGACTCAAGTTTTTAAGAGAATGAAAATTATGGGTTTGCCGTTGTATGCTAGGTCAAACTCTGCCGTGGTTGCACTAGAGTGAACTAGATTTGACAATAAAAAAAAAAAAGACCGAGAAGAATGAGTAAAGGAAGTTTGTACGGGGCGCCACCAAGCGGCAACTTGTGTGCGCGGGAGGAAAAACCCATTACAAACGGTCAGAATCTGAACTAGGGCTTAATATCTCTGTGATATCAACATCGGGCGGCCCTACGTTAATATATATATTTTTTTTTTGACCTTTTGGAGTTGAGTAAGTGGTGTACCTCCGTTTGTTTGAATAATTTGATAGATGTTACCCAGGTTCGGACATAAAACGTATACAATGATGAGGACAACGAAGACATTGTGCCGAGACGTCGTATTCTCGCGCCAGCCCAATGAGACGCCACGTCTTGTAAATCGTTTCGCAATGCCAAAAGAACCTCTTTCGATTGTGTGAAAAAAATCATCTTAATCTAACGTGTGTAATGGATTTATTAAAAAAATTGAATGTGTTTTGTTTTAGCGTGTAATTGCATAGTTTTTTATCATTATTATTATTAAGTACACTCGGGCGTCATGGTAACCTATTTTACGGGAATGAAAGGTTTGGGAAAAGAAATTGGGCCCTACGATGCCAGAAAACGTATTCTAACAGGTATGGATAAACATCAAAGTTGGGATATGACCAATCAAAATTTAAAACGAAAAAAAGATGATCTGGCAGCGTCGTTGATTTCAGACGAGAGTGCTCGTACGTCTTGTCGTCAAAAATTGGACAGACAATTACCGTACAGAGAACAAAGAATGGTTTTCAATGTAAAACATTGTCTCCGAAAATACCCTCTCAGACCATTTGATATCTGTTTTATACTAAACGTGCAGAACGCTTATGACATAAATAATGTAAATTATATGATTGGTAAGGGTTATATTAAAGACGGAGCTGCTATCGTTGATGTTTTAAGCGGCTTCAGTGCAACCTATTCCTATACTGACATCGAATATATCCAAATGGCAACACTGCCCAACATACTCAAGGCAAACGAGGCCATAAATCATCTATTGTTAGATAATGGCTCCATATTGAAATTATACCAAATGCGTTATGATCAGGCAAACGGTACGTACACCTCATTAATTACCGGAGTGGCAGATTTGATTGGTATTTTGATGCGAATTTGTACGGTGTCTGCATTCAAAAGTGTGTTCCAATTAGTTGGAATTTACGAAGAGACGGACAAACTGGACGAAAATGCTGTAACACCACAACCCACCGGTATCTTATTGAGTTCGTCCGGTGTCAATTTACCGCAACCTCGATTTCACGACGTGTTTGCTTTGGGTGGACGTACGGAAACATTTGGAACGGGCTGTAGTAGTTCGTCGTGCGATGATGCGTGTAGATATGTCTATCTGGTAGTGTGTAAAGTAAAGAGATCTATCAAGTCTCATATCATCATAGAAGCACCGGATAAAGTGGAAATTTTGCCCGGTGTTGATATTAGATGCGTGTTCTCTCCCGAACGGGATCCAACAAGCGTGGCCAAAATATTACGAAAGACAACGCAAGATCGTAAATTGGTGGGTGCCCATAGTACTTTGACCATTCTAAATGATTACACGGAACCCGTATTGATCTACTATATGGGTGACTGCCACACCTATCGAACGGGAAGCAACGTGAAATGGAATCCCAATTTTATGTCCCCTCGCGACAATAGTATACTCTCCTTAATAATCTAATAATAATGATAATCATCATCGTATCCATGTATTAATATAATCATTTAATTATTGTTTTACGGTCAAACCTGTTTATGATAAAATACTCCGTCATTATAAACAGCAAAATTGACAAACCACATTATTGTTTTATCTATTGCTTAAATTTCCTCAAATCCCGAACAAAATATAGAATGGAGGATAAATTGGAGGTAACAACATGTGTACGTTGTTTTAATTCGACATCAATGGAACGTGAATAATAAGTATTCCTCGAGTGGCCATATTTCAAGTTGACATGGACGTGCGTCTTATTTTCTTCTTCAAAATGTCATCGCCTCCACCCGAATTTTCCTGGAGGCCTTTTGTCCCCATAGACGTACGCGTTAATCGGTTCAAAATTGTATCCCCGTCCCAATTTCTCGGAGTCCTTTTTCGCCCATAGACGCGCGTGTTAGGGCACGAACCCAACGCTTCCGGCCTCGAAACGGTGGAGTCCTTTTTCGCCCATAGGCTCGCACGTTAAGGCCAATCGGGGTTATTTTTCCCATAGGTTATAACACGTGTTTTGGGAGATACACAACCTATAGTGAAAATAGTTGGAGTTTTGGAACCTACTCCAAACTCCAGCCCCTCCATTACTATATATACGTGGTGTGTCTCCAAAAAACACGTGTCATAACCTATGGGGAAAAAAATCACGCGCGAGTCTATGTGCGAGAGAAAAAAAAAAGAGACGCCGGCAGAACTGTGCGTGTATGGATATATTACTTTACGTGTGTAAGATAGTGTGTATTATAGTGTACTAAAAACCATGTTCATGCGTGGTGTTCAGGTTCCCCACACGCGCCCACACAAATCAAGAAGAATGGATTTTACATTTTCTGTATATTTGATAATGGGATGTGTATCAAGCATAATGATCTTAGTAGGTACTATTACATGTGCGCTGACAGTTGTGAGTGTCCGCTATATATTCAAGACTCTGAGCACACTGAACGAGTTTCACAACAGACCCATTTGCAAGACAGAGGCAAATTATACATCACCACCGGCATCGTTTTACTCACTCTCAGTCTCACCGTCAACTGGACAAAAACATATCAGAATTGTAGAAAAGGAAGCGGTACGATCGAAATAAAATATTACTGGGGTACATACGATATATATCATTATTGCTGTACACATTTATTTACACGGTTACATGAGATAAAATGGTTACCATTCCCACCACATCGTTGGAAAATTGTATTCCCGGAAGTAAATACTTATTTCATCCGAATCAACAAAAACTAATTCATACGTGTCTGGAAAACTGGTCTAGCATGTCCTGAGACATCGTGATAGAAAGCCCAACAGGGACGGGCAAATCAATTGCCATACATTGCGCAATTCGAGAACATCAGCGGCGAAATAGAGGGCGACGACCAATTGATTTTCTTTATCTTTCAAGAACCCACGTTCAGCTCGAACAGTGTATAGAGACGGCCAAAAGCGTGGATGCTACTATAGAACGTCAGACGGGGCAACTGTTGGATCCATCGTTGTCATCAATTCATATGTTTTCAAAGAGTCGAGGCTGTAACAATTCCAACGTGTTAAAAATATACCACCAAACTACGACGAGCAGTATGGATATGGAAGTAGCGGAAGAACACGAAGAGGAACAAAAACGGAGAACACAGCTGTGTACCCAACCAGAGGATATCGAAGACACTTGTTTGGAAATGCCCCCCAGTACCACGGGCTTTTATGATCTCTGCGAGAAGTCGGTAAATATGGGACGGTGTACGCGTATTAGACAAATTACTGCGCAACGCTTTAACGGATTAAAACTAAGAAACAATGCCACGTGTACCGACTACAAAATGGCTGCTTCAAAATTTAGTATGTGCCCCTATGAAGTTTATAAGATGGACAGAGAAGAAAAATTTCAACGGGGCTCGTACACCTTATATGCGCCTTACAATTTTGTCACAAGTCCGCATATATTTGATGCTATCGTCGGTGAAAGATTTGAACGGCACCGATCCGTACTGATAATTGACGAGGCGCATAATTTTGTTTCATCGTGTTTGGAGGGTCTATCGTTTACGGTGAGGACCGACGTGTTTAGCAAATTCAGAGACATGTTAGGTCAACAACTTCTTTATCCAACGAGTACGAGCACCACCACCTCTGCTCCCAAAAGAGCGCGCCTGTCAATTTGGGAGAGTGCCAAGTTATCGGCCTTAGATGAAATGTTCAAAAAAGCTCAGCAGTATGTAAAAGATGTATTGGATAATTTAACACAATCCGTGACTAGTACTACTATTGCTTCTGATGTCAGTTATATACCGGTGGATAGTGAGCGTGTGAAGAGTATGTTTCAACTATGTAACGAGTCCCCATTTCGTAATCTCGTTACAGAGTTACGATCAAAGTTAGAGTCTGGTGGTAATACTAATAATGGTGGAGATAGTGCAAACCACGGGGCTTCAAATCAAGTCAATACAATACTTGGACTGCTGTTGAAAATATCTCGCCTGATAGTGTTATTGACATATTATTTTTGTAACATTGACGTCTATAAGGTCTGGTTGCAAACTGACAAGTCGCACAAGTTGGTCTTCAGATGCGTGGACTGTTCGGTGTACGTGGAAAAGACGTTACGACGTCATTTTGGTTGTATAACCCTCTTATCCGGTACGCTCACGCCCATAAATTTTTTATCACGAGAAATGTTACTGCGCAATCCCGTTGAACAATCCTTGGGTCACGTGATGACGAATAAAACGAAACAATTTAACATTATAGTCAATAAACAGTGGCCGGTGTTTACGTACAGGACGTCATTACAATCCGACAGCCTCTATGAAAGGACTACGCGTAATATCCTCGAATTAATTCTTCAAATATGTCACCAACATAAGGAACAACAAACATTCGGATCCTTTGTGTTTTTTACGAACAAAACTCACTGCAAATTAGCAGTCCAAACAGCTCGTGCATATCTATCCAACTCGAAGTCTCGTCGTCATAAATATCAAATCGTAGATGGCGGGACGTCGCCTAACACCGTAGTACAACGCGTCAAAGACAATCTCCATCGTTTTTGTTTTCCGATTGTACTCAGTTACATGCGGGGTAGTATGGCGGAAGGTGTGGACTTGTCCGATAATGTATGTAGGTTGACTATTATTGTTGGTGTACCCTTTTTAAATTGTACGTCGTATGACATTAAGATGAAACTGGCTCACAACGAAAGTGTTAATCGTTCTATGAGTACAAATCGCAATGGTGGTAATAGCGTGTGTTCAAACAGTTTCGTGCAACAGATGAGACAACAGTCGTTTCCCAATTCTGTTCGTAGAAACAGAGCTGGTCCATTATCGACGCGGGACGAATTTATACGATTTGATTTATGTCAGAGCGTAGCACAGGTAATTGGACGAACAATAAGGCACAAAGATGACTATGGTTCTTGTGTGTTATATGACAGCAGGTGGGCAAATGATCATTTTGCGAGGCAGTATTTACCCGGTTGGATGCATTGCTATATAGAGACTATCAGCGATCATAGTTCCGCTCTTCCGGCCGCCTTGTCCGTTTTGTCGCCCTTTTCATCTGTGAATTATATGCAAAAAGACAAAGTAAACAACATAAAGTAAATATCATCGGTTAATGTAAACCAGAAATACACAAATAACCACCCCAATAATATCAATCAATAACTATAATACTAATACTAATACTACTAATACTACTACTACTACTAATAATTATTATTATTATTATACCAATTCTATACAATACTAGTTATATCGTTATGGTGGCGTTTATTCTCTATACTCACCTGAAGTAATTAAATCTGTTCGTATATGTGAGTATCTGACGACCAATATGGGATAACTTCGAGGTAGTTCGGTATTGACTCACTAAGACGAGGGCGTGATGGAATTCTTGGTATACCGTTTCCATAGACACCGTTTGTAGTGCTCTCGATAATTATATTGTACCTGTCCCGCCGACGTCGAGACGTGATTATCAACAAAATAATCGCAGCAATTAATATGACCATGGATATGATATGTTCAAAAACTGCAATCTCGTACAATCGTTGGATTGTTTCCACGTTGAAACTTTCAACGGTCGTATTATAGCTGGGCGCCATCAGTACTGTTCATGTCCTACCACCACCAGATGATTTTGGCCAAAAAATAAGTCTCCTACCAACTTGCCCCTGACACCTAAATGTCATTTTTTTTTCAACCTTAGCTACTCGATTTTAGGGCCTCTCTGTCTCCCGTCTCTCCTTACTGGCCGACTCCTTTCTATAAAGAATCATCGATCGGACTCTTGTTTTTGTCATCTCTTTTCGGTAAAGCAACCAACATACAATTAAAATGAACGCCAATTATTCACATCGTGGAGTTAGAGTGGTGTCATCTGGCTCGTGACAGGGCCGAGCTGTCATTTTTTTTCCCCCCTTAGCTACTCGATTATCCCCCAACTGAGGGCCTCTCGGGTCGGGCGGCGTGTCTCCTTACTTGCCGACTCCTTTCTCGAAAGATTCACCGGGCATGGACCCGTTGTGTAGGTCCTTGGTTCGGGCAACTAATTCTACTTTTGCTTTTGTTATCTCTTTTCAGTAAAACGATTAACCAACGTACAATTACAATGGACGCGGAATTTGCATCGTTGACATATATGGAGTTAAAGCAGTATGATCTCGTCGCCAATAACATCGAGGTTATTCCTGACGATAAGTGGATATCGGCCGTCTTGAAACGTGAGTTTACCACCGTTCCCAGTCACGTTAATTTTGAAAATATATGTTGTAACACGAAGAGAACACATGCAATAGAGAACATAATCACCGTGATTAAATTGGTTGCTGAGCGTACCAGTCTAAGCCGGGACGTGGATGATCAATCGTTACCAACTTCAAATGAACATAGTACCATTTATACTGCCGTCAACCTTTACGACAGATATGTACAATTAATAAAGAATAACATTTCGTCACGCTTTTCAACAATTATTGCACTTACATGCGCAGAACTTGCGTGCAAATATTGGAACGTCTATCTTACAACTTGCAAAGAAATTGCAATGGAATTCGGCGGAAAGGCATCACGGACTGTTGGGTGGATCTCTAGAATCGAACAGGAAATATGTACACATATTTTAGTTAAAGGACTTGTCGATGTACCCCAACAGATTGTAGAAGATTGCATACAGTCTGAGCGTACACTTTGTCGTGGATCATGCTTACTTAGTTCGATGGACGGAGACAATAAGAAACGTATGATAGAAGAGGTCAACACGTTTGTTACGACGTGTATAAGGGATGTCTTTTTTATACTGACGCCGCCGTCACTTCTTGCAACAGTTTGCCTTGCTATATACGCTATAAAGTATAATTTGGGCAGCGTGACCAGAAGACACATTGATCAAATTGCACGTCGTTTTGACCACTCGATTACGTCCTACTCAAGTGCATTGGCTTACGCTTCGAAAATAATAACTCCGAATGGCGTCGGTTCTTAACTTGTAATCTCATGTATTAGCAGTATGTGATTTTCTGAACTACATATAATGACTACGTGCTGCCCGACAACCATTTCGTGAGTAACAACATCTTCTTGAGACACTACGCGTTTGTTACGTTAATGATGTTTGTAATTTTCTTGTCGTTGTAATAACTATACGTATCGACGTTTATGATATAGGAAATGTATGTTTAACATTTAACAAGTAAAAGTAAGTTGAAATTTATACGTAACTTCAATAACGTAGATGTCAAGGTTAATTAATCCGGTTTTGAGTCTCGACGTGGATCCGGACCACTGAACGATACCACAACCTCTCCACGGAAGGTTTTCTGGTTTTCTTCGGGTTGATGTGCTAAGTTACAAGATCAATATCGTTTTCATACTACGTAACAGTTACCAGTTCGTATAAACGCGTATAATGGTACGAGTCTGATTTACGGTATAACCATTACACTATAACCTATGCTAAAAAAAACAACAACCCGTAGCGTGGGTCTGTGTTGGATAAAGAAAAAAAAGACTTGGTGAATATGCCATGAAGTATAATTTGGGCAGCGTGACCATTAGCGCTCACATTTTTTAACCACTGTATAAAGGCCAATTTGCTTGGGCCATAATAGTTCAGAATCAAGTATCAGCGCTGCCATTGATTTCGTCACTTAGCATATCAACCTGGAAACTATAGCTTGACCAAGACCAAGGCATCATGTGATCGGAAGAAAATCAGACAACCTTCCCGCTTTGGCTGATATGTCTATTCTTTGATAGGTAAATCGGATCGGGGTCCAGGCATATATTACGGAGTAATGTTTTGTATAATATACCTTTGTACTTAGAATACTTGAAATAAAATAGTTTGACTAATTGTATTGATCAGAACACGATGTTGTTGGACGTTTGTCGATTATATGTCTGTGCACTATTGTGAAAGGTGTGTGTGTGTCTGTGTGTCTGTGCACTATTGTGAAAGGTGTGTGTGTCTGCGTGTGTCTGCGTGTGTCTGTGTGTGTCTGTGTGTCTGTGTGTGTGTGTGTGTCTGTGTGTCCGTGTGACGTTTATATAATTCAACAAGTAACATAACAACACACAGACACACACACACTCATATTACATATTATAATATAATTAGAACAAAAGGGATTTTATACAAAAACTTGTGTAACAAGAATGTTTGTGTTTATTGAATCTGTGTGTCCGATAGAGGTTTCCCGCCATGGTACAAGTGCGTGCGTTGTGTGTACGCCCAGAAAAGTGCTAACTATGTCATCTTCAAGAATGGTGGGTCGGAATACCATTAATATGGGTTAAACATTAATAAATCTTCAAAGAGGCTCATTAGTAGTAGACACCATAATAATGCATACGTGTATAAATTTTATGATACCACAACATCAAATTTTACAAAAACACATGTAAAGCCATACTTCTCTCGTGGTCCTCCTTACTCGATCCACACCAAAAATGCAAACAATACTCCTTCTTTTTAGCCACACCCCCGCCAAGCTGTTTCCCGCGTCTTTCTAGTGACCTACCTCTACACTCCATCCAACAAAGAAAAAAAAATACTCGCGTCTGATTAGCCATAGCATACGCTGTAATTTGTGTAGGGTTTCATTTTTAGACCGCGTGGAGGATCATGTTGCTCAGAATTAGTTAAACTGGAAACATTATTATACAGTGCCTTTAAATTGACCAGCCTATAATGACCAAAGTTGATAAATCAGAGGGATACAAAGAGAGAGACAACAAGTAAACATCCTAATGGGCATTAGATACAGAGACCCACTTGAGATCGGTGAATAAATGTCTCGAGACAGGGGAGAAGGTGATTTCTCTCGATAAACCCGAAATACTAACCAAGCTTGGTCTCTTCCGCCCGGTTGGTTCGTCTCCTTGTTTAACTGTAGTCTGGGAGACACGCCCACATGTCAATCATGTTTCCCGCCCTTGGCATGGCACTCCAGTCAGTCCGCAGGTCCGCACAGAACGACTTCCTTTATCGAGCGCGGAAAGCACATCTATTCGGAGCGTGACCTCTACGTGACCCCTTGTGTGCCCATTTGAGAGCTCTCGTTTGAGTGGCGATATCTCTCTTGGAAATGCTCTTTTCGTCATAATATTTTCAGAATAGTTACATGAAATGTTACATTACATAAAAATTGGAAATGTCGAGACATCTATCCAAACTTGTGCGTACTGTGTATGTGTTTTTCATGTCTGGTCAAGAATGTACGGCTTTCATCCCCCCCCCCCTCCCCCAAGAATGGGATGTCTATGCGTAAAGTTCACCTCCACCCGAATTTTCCTGGAGGCCTTTTGTCCCCATAGACGTACGCGTTAATCGGTTCAAAATTGTATCCCCGTCCAAATTTCTCAGAGTCCTTTTTCGCCCATAGACGCGCGTGTTAAGGCACGAACCCAACGCTTCCGGCCTCGAAACGGTGGAGTCCTTTTTCGCCCATAGGCTCGCACGTTAAGGCCAATCGGGGGGAATTTTCCCATAGGTTATAACACGTGTTTTGGGAGATACACAACCTATAGTGAAAATAGTTGGAGTTTTGGAACCTACTCCAAACTCCAGCCCCTCCATTACTATATATACGTGGTGTGTCTCCAAAAAACACGTGTCATAACCCCGACTGGTCTTAACGCGCGAGTCTATGGGCGAGAAATAAAAATTCCATCCAGTGCAGGAGGAAATCTGACTTTGTCTTATAAAAACCATATAAATCAAGTAATTCGGACAGGCAGAAACATGCGCATATATATGTCTGTGCTTGTGTGGCAGGGTCTAAGGGAGATGGGGAAATCCGAGGAATTAAGTCTGACATTATTGGTCCAAAATTATCTATGACTAATCCATTGTAAAAAAAAACAAAAACACCCACTTCGCTCACTAAGAGTCGAGCGTTCATCCGTTAAACGTTCATAGGCCACCAGTGTCGGGTAGAACTTTTCAATTTGCGAGTTGTCATCAGTATGGCAGGAGAAGAAACATGGAGTACGACAAACTATGTAATATTTCAGGACAAAGTTCTTGGAAAAGGTGCCAATAGCGTTGTTTACCTGGGCAGACACAAAACCCAATTTAATCGTGATGTGGCCTGTAAGGTGTTCGATCGGCGTACTCTTGTGTATAGACGACATGAAATTGTTAAAGAGTATAATTTGTTATCAACGTTACATCACAAGAACGTGATACATGTATTTGGATTAGAAAGTACACGTGTCAACTCCTCCGTACTCTTTACTGAACTTGCCGAAGAGAGTGCACACAGTATGTTATGTAGGCCCGAAAATAAATTCGGTTTGGACGACCGCGTATATCTCGATCTTGTGAGGGATATTACTAGTGGCCTAATGTATCTCCATGGACAAAACATTGTACATCGAGACGTCAAACCTGGGAACATTCTACGGTGCTGTGATATTTCTACGGGCCAATCAGTCTTTAAACTCTCCGATTTTGGTACTGCCAAACAAATTCGAGAGGACGAGACATTTTCCAGCATGTGCGGAACCCAGGAATATCTCCATCCCGAACGTTTTGAAACGGCTTTGGTGGGTACTGGACAGACACAATTTTCACCCAGCACGGATTTGTGGAGTGTTGGATGTACGTTATATCACATGGCAGCTGGAAAATTGCCATTCCTACTGTTTCAAGGTGATACTCGCACAGACAATACAACTATGCTTCGTATGATGGCTAACAAACCTTTGTCGGCAATCAGTGGGACACAGACCGCCAGCGATGATATCATCTGGGGTTACACTCTACCGTTGACAAGTAAATTGTCCGTGGGATTGAAAACAGTTCTTCGACCAATTTTGGCCAACCTGATGTCAACCGATCAGAACTACACATTTACGGACTTTTTTCACGCGTCTACACGACTTACATCTCGTGTACCTGTAGACGTGTTTGACGTGAGTACGCTCAGATTTCTCAAGGTGTATGTCAACAACAACAACAACAACAACAAACAACTACTACGACAGCAATTAGATCAATCGGTAACACAACAACTGGAAAGAGACTCTACAAAATATGCAGGCAAATTCAACGTGACACTAAGGGATGAAGAATGTCACGTTACGGCGCTTGATGATCCCGTTTTTATTAATCCCACGAATCCGTTTACTACTATGGACATGATTCTTGACGTACCTATCACCACAAATACATCCGTCCCTACCATTGGGTCACCTGGTACTCGGTTGGACGTGAACAAGGATTTGACATACGCCAAGAATGTACTTGCCATCTGTTATGTTTGGCAAACAAGGCAAAACACAATCCACGCCACCTATCATATCCTCAATAAGTATGTAACTGGTATCACCTGCACCTATGACAAGAGGTTGTCCGATTGTAAGGTACGACTTGGCCATTTAGAAGAGGGTATACGGAATCTCAAAAGTCGTCAGAACCTGGCCCAAAAGCTTCATCTCCATGACACGCGTGCAGACGACGTCGATAGGTGTAGTAAAACTCATTTAAATGTACAACGTCACGTTACTCAGTTACAACCCAAACCAAGTTGGCAATACGGCAAATGTACGAAGAATTGTCCCGTTGAAATTGTAACGGACCGAATAAGACGCATCGAGGACACGGTCAATGTAATCAGTCAACACAAAATTAACGACGGGCATATGTTTTCATCGGACAGTATCGCCAGACAGGTCTACCTCCACAAAAAACAGGACCTTACACAGTATTGCCAAGATATTACCCTGAATGTGAAACGTGTATGTGAATCTCGGTTCCAAGCCAAATACTTCGAATTTGGAGAATGGTACAACGCCATTACCACTCAAATTGAGCATCTTACCCAGTTGTGTGATTTGTTAGCGTCTACCAATCAACGTGTCCATGATATATTAGACACCGACTTACATCCGACCGGTCCTGTCTCTCCCATTCCCACTCAAACGACCCAGACCACAGAGCTTTCTCTAGTAGACGAAAGCAACAGTATCAGAGCAAATTTGGAGAGTATTACTATGAATGTTGAACGGGACTTATTTGCCTCGAACGAATATATCCTAAACAGTGTGTCCGATTTACTCGAAAGTCTTCAAGATATCGACGACTAGCACGATCATATACATACAATGAATTGACAGAGTCAGAGTAATTATTAGAATATTATCCTCGGTTGTTATTCTTATTCTCTTCCTTCCTCCCAGTACTTCAGTCCTCACTATGATAATTATGCTAAAAGTGAATAGTGAGTTTTGCGCGGATTTAATGAGATAAGTACGGATGATAATGTTAATGGGATCACAAGTTTGCAGAGTGAGAGGGACGTCAACTTGTACGGGGTGCTTTCAGGGGACTAATATTCATTCGAGCGTAACGTTCGGCGTACGTGAAGGCTTGGGCGAGTCGGTCTCGGCGTCTCTCTCGTCATTCCGTCTCTGGCCGCTCTTGAGTGAAGTCGAACGTTCTCCTAGTTCTCGTAGTTGATATGGCTCTTTCCAAATACATCGATTGGTCTCGTGTAATGTTGACAGCAGTAGACTGTGCCCGATGTGGATACGAACATTTTCCGCTTTTAAAGAATATGTTATCTGATCAAAACAGATGCCAGATCTGTAACGCCGATTTTCTTAACATTGATAAATTAGCGTACAGATGCAAGAACGATCATCTGATGTGTGACGAGTGTAAATGCGGCTGCCCGTGAGTAAATTGTCTTTGTATTCGTCTAAATTGTAGTTGTTATTGCTATTTTTGATAACGATAGAAGCTGCAACGTCTTCCGTATGATATCCTGTTTGGTGCTTTATGGAATTTTGTGGTACACACATATATATATGTATATATATATATATATATATATTCCGGACTCCTCTGCGTATATATATATATATATATATATATATACATATGTATATTTATGTATATTTATAGAATTGGCATATTGTCAACTTGGGCTACTTCCTTCAACTATTACTACTCTTAGTAGACCAAAATTTGTGGCATACATAAACCATGGATGAACCGGATTGTACTATGAACATGCTTTTGTGATATTATGATATAAACTGCATACTACACGCGCTACACATATTACTAAGACTAGTATCAGATATACACCACGACTAATGTCAACTGTGGGTGGGACGACTCATTTGGCTACTAGAATATGGGTACGAAGTATGATTATGTAGAGAGTACGTTTTATTGTTTTATCTTTATAACAACGATTACAGTAATCGTTTATATCGTATTTTCTCATATATCTGACGTTTTGTTTGTCTGTGTTTTCTCTTTACATGTTGATAAATTTCGACAGTCCTGCGAGCAGAATATTAGCACAAGACGTGAATTCTCCGTCCAGAAAAGCCCTACGAGGAATGCTATCCACGATGACAACATATATGTATTTTGGTCGGGATGGGAGACAATATTGTCGTGAATGCGCCAATGGCCAACCCTCTATGACTTTAAATGATATCAAACAGGTCGTAGCACATCGAGACGTCCAAATTCACGAAGAAGCCAACAATTTGCGTCAGCAAATGAACGGCGTCATAACCACTCTCTGCTCGGTTGTACATAACAGCCCAAGACATGCAAGGCAGAAGGACTTACTCCACCAACAAGTCCACACAGTGCATCGAAATTCTACTAGAATACGAGGTATGGTGTCAAAGCGTGATAAGATTCAGTCCATTGTGTTATCGGTATTACTTACTGGTAATACGCGAAACTGCGACTTCGGTGTAATCCCAGTCACAGAGAGCCCAGTGCCCCTAGTCCGACGCCCGTTTGTAATCTGATGTCGGACATTTTTTTTGTGAAGAACAAAACCCAATTTTCAGACTTTTTGCAGCTTTAACGCATTAAAAAGTATTTTTTTTTTCAGGCAGATCAGACTTTTGTCTTTTTCACAGAGATGCTCTCACATCCCTGCATAAAGACGTGTACAAATTGTAAATACTTTGATTAACCGAGATAACTCAAAATCAGATAATGTACAAAATGTAAATACTACGAGAGCACGCTTTCCTTTCCGCTCGTCAAAAGCATATATATGTCATGGTAAAACAAATGAGCGGTGTAGTTAAATAGCTCGATTTTGGTTTGTGTGTGATAATAACGTTGCCGAGTGTGTTCCATACCGTTCTTGATCATCATCATCATCATCATCATCATGTTGTTGTAAAGGCTCTATCTAGGGTGTTGTTCTTATCTGTTCATTCAGACATTGTGATATTTGATATATTATACGTTATATAATTCGACGGTGTCTGACTGAACAGATAAGAACAACACCCTAAATAGAACGTACAAGTTGAAGTTTGTCCCAATTAATACGAGGATGCTCTCACATCCCTGCATAAAGACGTGTACAAATTGTAAATACTTTGATTAACCGAGATAACTCAAAATCAGATAATGTACAAAATGTAAATACTACGAGAGCACGCTTTCCTTTCCGCTCGTCAAAAGCATATATATGTCATGGTAAAACAAATGAGCGGTGTAGTTAAATAGCTCGATTTTGGTTTGTGTGTGATAATAACGTTGCCGAGTGTGTTCCATACCGTTCTTGATCATCATCATCATCATCATCATCATGTTGTTGTAAAGGCTCTATCTAGGGTGTTGTTCTTATCTGTTCATTCAGACATTAGGGAGTTTAAGATTTCTACGTCGACCTAGTGAACGTCGAGGGTTGACGTCATTTGCAAGCACTGCGCATGCGTCGACGTCCACCCTACGTCCACCTCTAGATTTTCGAACGCGTTCACCCCCCCATTTCACCGTCGACCCAAATTCAGGTCAACGCGTTCATCGTGCTTGTTTTGAGCATGCGCACTGCGTATTCAGCTAGTAGTGCATTGGAGGTTTACTGCAGCAGTCCGCACACGAAACCTGCGGGTTGTCTTATACGATATCCAGCAAATTCATATGTTGCTATACGGTGGAAATCTATCACAACTGCGTACCGAATCGGTAAAACATTAATTTCTTTTTTTTATTTAATTATAGACATGTTTCCAGAATAGATATGTTCTCAATTCCGAGAACAGTTTGATGAACTGAGACACTTACTGGTTTGGCGCACGAATGTACACAGCCCGCTGCCGGCCCGATATACTAGTATTCACGACACGTTTGTTTCTTAATTTAAGCATTTACCGGCCTATTTGAACCGTGTGTAGCAACATTAAATCTTCATCATCCAACACACAGTATAATCATGCAAAAACTATCAATTCGGAGAGCTGATGATGGTTTGATAGCCACGATAAACCAGTCGCGGTGTGCGCTATGCATTTTACTAGGAATGTTGTGCGACGTTCATGCGGCGTCATACTACTGACTAGGTTGACTGCACCGTCAACTTAAATCTTAAAGGTATCTATCTGTAGTCAACAGAAGCACTCGAAGGCGTTGACACACACTTCCGGTCAACGTGAACGAGGTCCACGTCCACACAATCTTAAACTCCCTATTGTAAAATTTGATATATTATATGTTATATAATTCGACGGTGTCTGACTGAACAGATAAGTTGAAGTTTGTCCCAATTAATACAAGGATGCTCTCACATCCCTGCATAAAGACGTGTACAAATTGTAAATACTTTGATTAACCGAGATAACTCAAAATCAGATAATGTACAAAATGTAGCACGCTTTCCTTTCCGCTCGTCAAAAGCATATATGGTAAAACAAATGAGCGGTGTAGTTAAATAGCTCGATTTTGGTTTGTGTGTGATAATAACTTTGCCATAATCTGTTGCCGAGTGTGTTCCATACCGTTCTTGATCATCATCATCATCATCATCATCATGTTGTTGTAAAGGCTCTTTCTAGGGTGTTGTTCTTATCTGTTCAGTCAGACATTGTGAAATTTGATATATTATATGTTATATAATTCGACGGTGTCTGACTGAACAGATAAGAACAACACCCGAGATAGAACGTACAAGTTTGTCCCAATATACGGGGCGTATTACTGGGTAAACGCGCTTTGTACATAGAAGTGGGACAAAATATATTGTATACTATATGTAAAATAGCTTATTCATTCAGTATGTATTCAACATTTATTCATTATATCGTATTATCATTAGTTTCGTAAAACTCTCGATATTTCAAATGTTAATGAAATTGTTTTGAACTTTTAACGGAGGTTCTTGCCTTTTTTTTTGTAAACTTTATGTTTGATGATTTTCATTTTTGTCCGATTACTTCAAACCAGAGATACTCTATCTATGTTCAAACTTTGGTATATGATGTGGTTTTATTTTGGGGATCTGTCTATGTAACCCTCAGAGTGAATTTAAGTAAATGGTTTGTACCTTGATTATTCATTCATGTAAATATAAATAAACAAAAAATTCAACTTTCAATCTGTATTATTATAGTTTCATACTGTGTAAAATCAATAACATACAAACACACACGCACACGCGCATTTGACCGGAGTCTTTTCCCCCTCTCGCCCAATTTGAACCGATTAACGCGTACGTCTATGGGGACAAAAGGCCTCCAGAAAAATTCGGGTGGAGGTGAACTTTGTTTAACACGTTCAACGTGCGTACATATTAATTCCACCACCCATTTTTTCTGCGCGTGTGTATGTGTCTGTATGTGTCTGTATGTGTCTGTATGTGTCTGTATGTGTCTGCGAGTGTGTATGTGTCTGTATGTGTCTGTATGTGTCTGTGTATATGTGTCTGTGTCTATGTGTCTGTGTCTATGTGTGTATGTGTGTATGTGTCTGTGTCTATGTGTCTGTATGTGTCTGTGTCTATGTGTCTGCGAGTGTGTATGTGTCTATGTGTCTGTGTCTATGTGTCTGCGAGTGTGTATGTGTGTATGTGTCTG
>JZLH01S0250674.1:41800-54254 GCA_001188425.1 Eucidaris tribuloides
GAGGAGAAATTCGCTAGTCTGTAAGGCGTGGTCTACCTCACAACAGCGAGAAGATGAAGAAGACGATTTTGACTGTCGGACAAGCTAGTTCCATTTAGCACCGCGACAAAAGACGAAGCTAAAACGGCTTGAAGCGAGGTATGAATACAGTGGTTCTCCACAGATAAAGGTTTTGAGTGTTTATCTCAAAGTAGCAGCAGATGTACGAGTCAAGCTACAACGAGCATGTTCTGTGTTCAGCAGGTAGACAGAGGTACAGAGGTGTGCGTAAATAGCGTTACGGACATTTTGGACAAAGAAACACGCAGCCAGCCAAATCAGATACGTATTAATACGTAATAGAATGACGACAGGTGACTACAGTATTGGGAAGTGAAATTAGGTTTTTAAAGCAAAAAGAAGAAAGTGGTAACGCTCAACATGAGTTGGATAACTGGACCCATATCTCTCAGATGACGAGCATTCAGTCTGGAACGTCAGAGAGGCCGTGAGTATACTAAGAAACACAAAATATACGTCGATTACGTGATGAATTACAAGGCAAAGTTACAAACGCAATATCATCATCCGTGACACTGCCTGCTCGTCCTGTCTATGGTGTGAAGTTCAGCTATTTTTTAGTTTGATTATTGTTGCAGTTAAAAAGGTGGGATCTCCTCTGCGGCAATCATACAGTTAGTATACATGTCACGAGTAGGAGCTCTTGCTGTTATTTCAAAACAACACAACAACAAAACAACGAAAAAACTCGGTGATAGTGATGAGGTAATTTTAAAACCACTCTGGAGCAGATGGTGATATAGATGTAACATGTATGTTCTATGCTTTATATGTTTTAAGAAGTGTTTCTTGTAGCTGTATATATAATATGCGCTTGCTCATTTATTTTACTAAAGTGATAGTAAAATGTAGCAAAGAAAAGAGCTTGTAGTTATTCCTATTCAGACTGTTCTCGTTGAAGACTTTTGCATAAAGAAATTGAACCAATTCTCTAACTCATGTAAGCTCAAGTAATTCATGATTAAAACAAAATCTTTTCACAAGCCACCAGATTTTGCAGTTTTTTGTGGAAGTTTTGGTAGGGAACGAGTTTGGTATGGATGCTCGACGATAGATCCACCATTGTTTGTAGTATATCCCCGTGGGTTGGTTCTCCATTTCAATAAAATAGCAACGTCAGCACAGTATGATCGCGCTTGTAAAAAGGTAGCAACTACACGGTTGTAGCTCTGTTTATGTATATATCGCTGTATATTATGACTCGTCCATTTGCTCTCGAAACTGCATTTTTTGTGCCATACAAAATGGTAGATGTAATATGGTCGCATATAAACAACATATCTAGCCATTTGTTTACGTTTTTTGTTTGTATTAAATCATTGACCTGTCTATAGTGGCCACTTAATAATTCCTCCAGATAATCTGCTTATCTATTATTGAAGAACGATTTAAGCAGGCCAGTCACCGACTATTAAGGCCAGGCATTTTTTTTCGGGGGGGGGCCTGGCCACTATGGTATCTCTAAAACCATACGAATTTCGTGCGTGTCGTTGTAGAAGATGCTATTGTTAATAGAAATCTTAGTCGTTCATATCACAGGTCAGGAGTTAATTTAAAAAAGTCCGATTGTAATAATTTTGTACACTATAATACATGTAGCTGATGGAATAGAACGAGGTACATTTTTCTGGGCACTATGAAACGGGTTTGAATTATTCCAGAAGAGAATGCCTGAGTAATCTCTAAAACCATGACGAATTTCGTGCGTGTCGTTGTTGAAGATGCATTTTGTACAAAGAAATCTAGTCGTTATATCACATCGGAGTCTAATCTTAAAAGTCCGAATTGTAGTACTATCTTCTAAATATGCTGATGGTAATATGAAGCGATGTTAACATTTTTCTGGCTATCATATGATAACGGGTTTTGAATATTCGATATATGAATGCTTGATGGTAATATTCTCTATAAACCATATCGGATATTCGTGCGGTCGTGGAAGATTGCATTGTATATAAGATATCTTAGCCGTTATTCGACATCGGAGTCTATTATATAAATTGTTTCGTTGATATTGTTTAATTGATTATGTCTTATCTTAAGAGCTGATGAAATTGATTTGTATTGTACTATTTTCGGCACTATTGAAACTGGGTGATTCGTAAGAGATATGGAGTTATTTTATTAATATATATTACCGAATCGGTCGTGTTGGGTATGTATTGCTATGTACATAAGATCTTTAGTCGTATCTAAGTGACAATTGATATAAGGTAAATTGTTATATTGTAATTATTATTAGTCGATGAAAGATCGAGACATCTGGTTCTTAATGAACGGTTATACGAAGAGAAGCTGTATAACTCTATATATATCTAACGAATTTCTGTGTCTGGTTGTGTAAAGATGCTAGGTAAAAATATCATTAAGATAAATCTTGTCTGTTATACACACGGGCTATATTTAAAACAGTCCGAATTGTATAATTTGTACACTATAATAGCTGATGGAATAAAACGATAACATTTATGCTCTACCAAATTTACTTTCTGTGTAGAAAATCTGTGATTATTACTATTATTTGATGTTCAAATAAGTTGTTATCTGCCCGGTCGCAAGGTACAATTAGTGCATCGCGTGTGTGCGCGTGTATGTACGTGCATGTATAACTTTGGGTAGCCAACGTAATGTGCGCGTGTATGTACGTGTATGTTATTGTGTGTATGTTATTACGTGTAATTAAAAACACGCCACGGACACTCTCATATTCACACCCACAACTCTGTGCTTATTTCACACTGACCGTAGCATTCTTGCGGGTGTGTGTGGCGCGTGTTATGTATAACTTTGGGTTGCCAACGTATAATGTGCGCGTGTATGTATATTGTGTGTAATTTAAAAACACCCACGGACTCTCATATTCACACCACAAACTCTCTTATTCACACTGACGTACATTCTTGGACGTGTGGTGTGTGCGCGTGTATGATACTTTGGGATTCCAAGTAATGTGCGTCGTGTATGTATAATTGTGTGTATGTTTTACGTGTAATTAAAAACACCCACGACTCTCAATATTCACACAGCCACAAACTCTCCTTATTCAGCACTGCCCTGTCCTCGACTTAATTCACCCGATCTGCAGTGGGTCCTCTGTCTCTAATGCCCATTAGGATGTTTCCTATTTTAGGAAAACTTCCGTCAAAAGGAGCACAGCCTCACACATAAACTTTATGACAGTATTAGCCTTAGTTCAGAGGTTCTGACCGTTCTAATGTTTTTTTTTCCTCCCCCGTGTATGCGGAGCACACAAGAAACGTGTGGCATCTCTGTGGCCGGCTTGGTGGCGCCCCGTACCTGCGAACTTTTGAAGGTGAAGCGGCCAAATTACCTCACGACATATGGGGGTATGCGCATTGAATAAATAGCTCCGCGACAAGGCTGGGCGGCGGCGGGTCGAAGGTCAAACGCCCATGTCGGGCTTGCCAGGCTCTTTATCTAAACATTCACCGAGAGCGAAATGCTTTGGCATAGCACCGCAAGCCAATATTGATCGGAAATTTAATTTATCTGTGGCTAGTGGAAGAGCTGGCCTGAGTGGTTGGCGGAGGTGAACGCAGAGTTGCTCAAGTTTTTAAGGAGAATGAAATTATGGGTTTTGCGATTGTATGCTAGGTCAAACTCTGCCGTGGTTGCACTAGAGTGAACTAGATTTGACAAATATTTCGTGAGAGAATGAAAATTGTCGTTATGTGTAACTCAAAATGAAATGAAGGCAGCTACATATAAGTAAAAATATTCTGTAGTAGTTTGCGGAATATGAGAGTAGACCCGGCTTACTACTAATCAGGTGCGGGTCGCGTCTGCGTCCGAAATGAGGAAGAAGAAGAAGAAGAAGAAGTAGAAGATAGAAATGAGGAGGAGGAACGAAAATAAGGGGGAAAATAAGAGATAAAAGAGAGGAGCTAAGAAGAAAGAGGAGGAGAGGAAGGACAGACTAAGGGGAATAAAAAAAAGAGACGAGAAGAAAGAGTAAGGAAGTTTGTACGGGGCGCCACGGCAAGCGTCAAAGAGTGGCACAGTTTTGTGTGCGCGATACACGGGAGAGGAAAAAGACATTACACGGTCGAATCGAAACTAATATTAGCCCTTGGCTGCCTGCATCGTACAATCATCATCGAGTAGATATACATATGCAACCAATTCACCTGCTAAATCATTGCACAGCACAGGAGTGGCCATGCGCCCAGGCTAGTGACAATGCCCTTGGCGGGAAACATGATTGACATGTGGGCGTGTCTCCAAGACTACAGTTAAACAAGGAGAGAAGCCACCGGGCGGAGGAGACGAAAGCTTGGTTATTATTTTTGGGTTTAATGCGAGAGAAATCACCTTTACCCCCCTGTCCTCGACATTTCTTCACCGATCTCAAGTGGGTCGTCTGTTTATCTAATCCATTAGGACGTTTACTTGTCTTCTCTCTGTGTTCCCCGTTCTCATTTATGCAACTTTGGGTGATTTAGGTCTGGTCTGCAAATTACCAATGGGTTGCGTATAAATTAATGGTTTGCCAACCAAGCTATCGCCAGTGTCGGGATTAGGTGCGTAAAGAAAACAACCAGCGCGCCTGTTACTATTCGGGTTATAAAAGAGTAAGACATTTTTACGAGGGAAATGGGTTGGGTGGGGGGGAGAGGGGATGTTCCGACTATATATTTTTCACCATATTTAAAGAGAATAATGGCGTATGTGTACGACCTCATACACACAGACACACTATATGAGCCGTACAAAACAACGACGCTTGCATTTTCTGGCGCATTTACGTGGTCTGTTCAATGCAAGCGTTTCATACACACGTATACATATAACGGGCTAGCATATTTGTAGTGGCCATAACAATCATTCCTAGTGATAATAATTGGATAGTAGTATAATTCTGTGTAACTTCAAACAGCCAATTATTCATATAATAGAACACATAGTTTGTTAGGCACTAGAATGTGAAGCTTGTGGCACAACAAGTTACAAAAGACATAGACACGTTTCGCAACATATGGATCAAACTTTTTAGAGACACATAGCAGACATACACACTCGGCAGACACAATAGACAGCAGGAACACATATACAGGACACATACCCAGACACATACAGACACAGACACATAGACACAGACACATACAGACACATAGCAGACACATATACACAGACACATGGCTAGACAGGCATACAGACACAGACGACATACAGACACACTACACGACATACACACTGCGCATAGACACAATAGCAGACACAGACACCATAGACACAGACACATGCGAGTGTGTATGTGTGTATGTGTCTGTATGTGTCTGTGTCTATGTGTGTATGTGTGTATGTGTCTGTGTCTATGTGTCTGTATGTGTCTGTGTCTATGTGTCTGTGTCTGTATGTGTCTGTATGTGTCTGTATGTGTCTGTGTCTATGTGTCTGTGTCTGTATGTGTCTGTAGTCTATGTGTCTGTATGTGTATGTGTCTATGTGTCTGTGTCTGTATGTGTCTGTATGTGTCTGTATGTGTCTGTATGTGTCTGTGTATATGTGTCTGTGTCTATGTGTCTGCGAGTGTGTATGTCTGTATGTGTCTCTAAAAAGTTGTTGCGAAACGTGTCTATGTCTTTTGTAACTTGTTGTGCCACAAGCTTCACATTCTAGTGCTACAAACTATTGTTCTATGTTATATGAATAATTGGTGTTTGAAGTTACACAGAATTATACTATATCAATTATTATCACAGGAATGATTGTTTATGGCACTAAAATATGTAGCCCGTATATGTATACGTGTGTATGAAACGTTGCATTGAACAGACCACGTAAATGCGCCAGAAAATGCAAGGTGTTGTTTTGTACGGTGCATATAGTGTGTCTGTGTGTATGATGGTGTACACATTACGCATTATCTCTTTAAAATGGTTGAAAAATATATAGTCGGAACATCCCCTCTCCCCCCCCCAACCCATTTCCCTCGTAAAAATGTCTTACTCTTTTATAACCCGAAATAGTCAACAGGCGTGGTTGTTTTCTTTAACGCACCTAATCCCCGACACGGGCGATAGCTTGGTGGCAAACCATAATTTAACGAACCCATTTGGTAAATTTGCAGACCAGCCTATAATCACCAAAGTTGATAAATGAGACGGACACAGAGAGAGACAAGTAAACATCCTAATGGGCATTAGATACAGAGACCCACTTGAGATCGGTGAAGAAATGTCGAGACAGGGGGGAAAGGTGATTTCTCTCGATAAACCCAAAATAATAACCAAGCTTTGTCTCCTCCGCCCGGTTGGTTCGTCTCCTTGTTTAACTGTAGTCTTGGAGACACGCCCACATGTCAATCATGTTTCCCGCCAAGGCATGTCACATGCCTGGGCATGGCACTCCTGTGCTGTGCAATGATTAAGAGGTGAATTGGTTGATATGTAATCTACTCTGACTGATGATTGTACGATGCAGGAGCAAGGGCTAATATAGTTTCGATTCTGACCGTTTGTAATGTCTTTTTCCTCTCCCGTGTATCGCGCACACAAGAACTGTGCACTCTTTGCCGCTTGGTGGCGCCCCGTACAAACTTCCTTTACTCTTTCTTCTCGGTCTTTTTTTATTCCCCTTAGTCTGTCCTTCCTCTCCTCCTCTTTCTTCTTACTCCTCTCTTTTATCTCTTATTTTCCCCCTTATTTTCGTCCTCCTCCTCATTCTTCTTCTACTTCTTCTTCTTCTTCTTCTTCCTCATTTCGGACGAGAACGCGACCCGACTGATTAGTATAAGCCGGTCTACTCTCATATTCCGTAACTACTACAGAAATATTTTTACTTATTATGTAGGCCTTCATTTATTTTGAGTTACACATAACGACAATTTCATTCTCTCCGAAATATTTGTCAAATCTAGTTCACTCTAGTGCAACCACGGCAGAGTTTGACCTAGCATACAACGGCAAACCCATAATTTTAATTCTCTTAAAAACTTGAGTCAACTCTGGTTCACTCCGCAACCACTCAGGCCAGCTCTTCCACTAGCACAGATAAATTAAATTTCCATCAATATGGCTTGCGTGCTATGCCCAAAAGCATTTCGTCTCGGTGAATGTTTAGATAAGAGCTGGCAAGCGCGACATGTGGTGTTTGACCTTCGACCGCGCCGCCCAGCTTGTCAGCGGAGCTATTAATATTCATTGCGATACCCGATATGTCGTTGGGTAATTTGGGGTTCACCTTTGGAAAAGTTCGCAGGTACGGGGCGCCACCAAGCGGCAAAGAGTGCACAGTTCTTGTGTGCGCGATACACGGGGGAGGAAAAAAAAACATTAGAAACGGTCAGAATCTGAACTTAAGGCTAATACTGTCATAAAGTTTATGTGTGAGGCGTGTCTCCTTTTGACGGAAGTTTTCCTAAAATAGTAAACATCCTAATGGGCATTAGAGACAGAGACCCACTTGAGATCGGTGAATAAGTCGAGACAGGGGCAGTGTGAATAAGAGAGTTTGTGGGTGTGAATATGAGAGTCCGTGGGTGTTTTTAATTACACGTAATAACATACACACAATTATACATACACGCGCACATACGTTGGAACCCAAAGTTATACATACACGCGCACACACACACGCCAAGAATGTACGTCAGTGTGAATAAGAGAGTTTGTGGGTGTGAATATGAGAGTCCGTGGGTGTTTTTAATTACACACAATTATACATACACGCGCACATACGTTGGAACCCAAAGTTATACATACACGCGCACACACACACGCCAAGAATGTACGTCAGTGTGAATAAGAGAGTTTGTGGGTGTGAATATGAGAGTCCGTGGGTGTTTTTAATTACACGTAATAACATACACACAATTATACATACACGTACATACACGCGCACATACGTTGGTACCCAAAGTTATACATGCACGTACATACACGCGCACACACGCGGATGCACTAATTGTACCTTTGGACCGGGATAACAACTTATGAACATCAATAATAGTAATATCACAGATTTCTACCACAGAAAGTAAATTGGTATGAGAAAATGTTATCGTTTTATTCCATCAGCTATTATAGTGTACAAATTATACAATTCGGACTTTTTAAATTAGACTCCGATGTGATATAACGACTAAGATTTCTTTGTACAATAGCATCTTTAACAACGACACGCACGAAATTCGTATGGTTTTAGAGATTACTCAGCATTCTCTTCGGAATAATTCAAACCCGTTTCATAGTGCCCAGAAAATGTACTCGTTCTATTTCATCAGCTATTATAGTGTACAAATTATACAATTCGGACTTTTTAAATTAGACTCCGATGTGATATAACGACTAAGATTTCTTTGTACAATAGCATCTTCAACAACGACACGCACGAAATTCGTATGGTTTTAGAGATTACTCAGCATTCTCTTCGGAATAATTCAAACCCGTTTCATAGTGCCCAGAAAATGTACTCGTTCTATTCCATCAGCTACATGTATTATAGTGTACAAATTATACAATTCGGACTTTTTAAATTAGACTCCGATGTGATATAACGACTAAGATTTCTATGTACAATAGCATCTTCTACAACGACACGCACGAAATTCGTATGGTTTTAGAGATTACCATAGTGGCCAGGCCCCCCCCCCCGAAAAAAAAATGTGGCCTTAATAGTCGGTGACTGGGCTGCTGTAAATCGTTCTTCAATAATAGATAAGAGATTATCTGGAGGAATTATTTAAGTGGCCACTATAGACAGGTTTGATTTAATACCAAACAAAAACGTAAACAAATGGCTAGATATGTTGTTTATATCAGACCATATAATGGCTAGATATGTTGTTTATATGCGACCATATCACATCTACCATTTTGTATGGCACAAAAATGCAGTTCGAGAGCAAATGGACGAGTCATATATACAGCGATATACACATAAACAGAGCTACAACGTGTAGTTGATACCTTTTACAAGCGGATCATACTGTGTACGTTGATATTTTATTGAAATGAACCAACCCACCGGGGATATACTACAAACAATGGTGGATCTATCGTCGAGATCCATACCCAAAACTCGTTCCCTACCAAAACTTCCACAAAAACTGAAAATCTGGTGCTTGGAAAAGATTTTGTTTTAAATCATGAATTACTTGAGTTACTTGAGTTAGAGAATTGGTTTAATTTCTTTATGCAAAAGTTCAACGAGAACAGTCTGAATAGGAATTAACTACAAGTCTTTTTTTTTTGTACATTTACTATCACTTTAGTAAAATAAGAGAAGCGCATATTATATATACAGTACATGTACAAGAAAACTTCTTAAAACATAGTAAGCATAGAACATACATGTTACATCTATATCACCATCTTGTCCAGAGTGGTTTTAAAATTACCTCATCACTATCTGTTGAGTTTTTTTGTTTGGTTTTTGTTGTTGTTGTTGTTGTTGAAATAACAGCAAGAGCTCCTACGTGGACATGTATACTAGACTGTATTGTTGCGCAGAGGAGATCCACTTTTTAACTGAAAATAATCAAACTAAAAATAGCTGAACTCACACCATAGTAGAGGACCGAGAGGGCAGTGTCACGATGATGATTTGGGTTTGAACTTTGGCTTGTAATTCATCACGTTTAATATTCGACGATATATTTTGTGTTTCTTAGTAGACTCACGGCTCTCTGACGTTCCAGACTGAATGTCGTCATCTGAGAGATATGGGTCCAGTTGATCCAACTTGTGAGCGTTACCACTTTCTTCTTTTTGCTTTAAAAACCTAATTTCACTTCCCAATATGTAGTCACCTGTCGTCATTCTATTACGTATTGTACGTATCTGTTTGGTGGTGCGTGTTTCTTTGTCCAAAATGTCCGTAACGCTATTTAGCACACCTTGTACCTTGTCTACCTGTGAACACAGAACATGCTCGTGTAGTTTGTACTCGTACATCTGCGCTACTTTGAGATGAAAACTCAAAACCTTTCTGTGGAGAACCACTGTATTCATACCTCGTTCAAGCCGTTTTAGCTTCGTCTTTTGTCGCGTGTAAATGGAACTAGCTTGTCCGACAGTCAAAATCGTCTTCTTCATCTTCTCGCTGTTGTGAGGTAGACACGCCTTACAGTAGCGAATTCCGTCATCTGTATACACCATGTCATCTCGAATGTTACAAAGCGTGTAGTGTAGTTGACGAGACAGGTCAGTACTCCTACGATTTTGACAAAAGTCGATCGATCTGTGGGATATAAAAAATAGAAACAAAAATAACAAGTACACATACGCGTATACCAGAAAAAAGGGATCGAAACTAACCCACTGCCTCCCGTGTATTTATCTTTTCTCCAACCCACCGCGCGCATTATTCTCGATCATGGCGTCTCGACTCGACGTAATTTATAATGGGTGCATGCACGGTGTAAAATACACTGTACGTACCTGCGACACTGTCCACACGACGGCAAGTCATTTGCCACGCAGCCTTCCGAACATGTCAAGCAGACCGAATGGCCCATCTTACAAACGGAAAATATCACTTGGTCTCTGTAGGCAAACGGTTCCAGACAGATCATACAAACGTCATTTATAACGTTCTGGGCGTAATTAAGGTTGGGTTTGTTATACAAGTGTTTATATTCACAGGTTGCACACGCCATGGCCTCGTGTACGATAATACTAGAATTTTGACGTGAAACATCACCGACATCAGCCTTTGCCTTCTCATCCATTTTGATTGAATGACTGAACCTTCCCAATAGATCATCGTCCTATCCATGGTGACCCCTTGACGGGTCAATGAAAACGACGCTTTCCGTGGGATCAAGTCATGACGTGCCCATTGTTCAGTTCCCCGGGCTTGTGTACGTGCGTTGGGTGTATACTGTACTTTTGACATTTTGATTTGGGGATCTATTTTGTGTATGAGACTTACAAGAACTTCAAGAAGGACAGTGTTTAGTTTGAATTAGGGTTTTCCCCACCCATTATCATCCAAGAATATCAAAGAAAAAAAAACGAATCAGGAATGGGGGGGGGGTTCCCTTAATCTGTCTGTCCGTCTAGTATATTATTACAAGACTTAAAACAAAAATTAACGAACTCGTAAACAACACAGAATACAAGTTGTGTGTTGCCAAGTAATTTCAATCAAATTGAAGATTTCGTATTTTTTTTATGCGTACAACTTGCTGATGCCGTTAGAAATCACCTAGTTCAAAGACATGTACATGCATGATGATGTACACACACGCGCTGTCGGTCAGTGTCGTGTATCTATCTGATCTTACCCTTTGAATCGATATTGTGATTATTGTGCTCCGCGCGTGCATCTATCCTATCCTATCATATCCTTGTGATTATTGTACTCCGCGTATGTTGCGCATCTATCTTATTGATTAGTGCTCCGCGCATGCGTCTGTCTGAGCTGGACATATCCTATAAATACACCCAATAATCCACTTTCTCTCATACAAGCGGTTGACGCCCTCGTCCGTGGCGGGCGGAATTGTGGTATCGCAGTTCAGTGAGAACTTTCGAAAGTCGAGTCACTATAACCGACGTTTTCATCCAATCTTATTCTTCTCTTCTTCGGACACAGGAATGCCGACATTTCATTCATACAACATAAGTGTGCGCAGTGACGGAAATACATGTACAAGGGTAAGCCAACTAATTTAAACACATCACATTTTACTCTTCTTCCATTATATGATAGTAATCTGTTTAATAACGTGAACGGCTTTTTAATTGCCCTTAATTGTGTGAGAGAACAAACACTTTTACTTCAAATAACTAGAATGATTCATAAACTTAACCTTTTTACAAATTACACCGTTACATTGGAAATTATTACACAAATATGTATTCTGAAACGTGAGAAGAAGAAAAAATGACGTTGAATATTACAAGTTGCACTCGTGGACTTAATTACAACATAAAGTCTGGTGTATAAATGTTAGTGTACGTAAGTAATAAGGTCGGTATTTTTCAGTCAATAATACTACTAATAACGCAGTCTTTAAAAAATGGTGGGAAAATAAACAAATCCACCTTTTACATCGAACCTACGTCCAAAACAACCGATACATTTTTTTTTTAATATATCCATCTTTTACAGGATTCTCATCGTCAACCTCCGGCGGTAACTCTTGACAATTCATCTCTTCTTCAAAGGAGTCCTCGCAGTCGTAATTCCAAAGCAGGGTACGTGTTAAAAAAAAAATATCGCAGTATTACTATCTCGCCAAAGCGACTGATAATATTTTGTGTGTGTGTTTCTGTTGTTGAACAGATATTGGTTATAAATTTGAACGTCAATAAACATTCATGACTTGTCCATAGAATTAGAAGACGGTTTTAAACAGCCATGAACGATAGAACATAACTTAACTTTTTCTTACATAAGTTTTCCAGTGACGTTGTAATTATTA
>JZLH01S0250674.1:54279-66575 GCA_001188425.1 Eucidaris tribuloides
AAGAGAGGATAATTTTAAAGTCCATGATGATCATTCATATTCAGCTAGGTCAATTTATGGCATGTAAATATAGTAAAAAATGAATTACTAATATAGTTCTCTAAGCATGTTTATTAGAAATAGCGCTATTCTCAGATACCTTACCAGACAATCCAAATCGCGATACATTTCCATATAACAAGAACATTATTTGCCAACAAATTGTTTGACATTACTGTCCAAATTCTGGAACCTCTACATAATAGCATGAAAGCCCAAAGTTATGTAGCTTGAAATATATTGAAAAAAATTGCTTTTAGGATAATACTGTAACCGCAGTTAATTTATATCCGCCTTTATTAAACAGAAGTATTATAATTGCTTCAATTATCATCTAGAGCGAGCGCTGGCCCCTCCCTTTTCGCTCCTTTCCCCCACCCGTTCTGCGATGTCTTCTCCTTGTTTTTGTGTTTCTGGCTATCTTATTTTCGTCATACAGTAATGTGCGAAAACGTGGTAGACTTTATTTTTGTACGTGATATTTGCTTATGGGACCTATGTAATACAAGCGGCTTTTAAATTAGGTTCGCACCACTTTTGTCTATATATTTGTAACCTTATTGTTTGGCTGTTCTTAGTAATGAATTATGTGAATGTATACATACAGTTCAACAATTTCTTATAGAAATATTTTAAAAGTATATTAACATTATGATTGTAATTGAATTATTATTTTTGCTCATGTGTAAGCACCGTATGTAATTGTAGAAATTTTGCATTATTGTTTCAATCATCAGAATTGTAAGATGTATGTATACAATTTATATCTTATGTGTTTTTGTTTGTTATCAATTATATGATAAGTGGAAGAAAATAAACTCAAACTCAAACTCAATACTGAAAATGGCAACTTGCAATACATTATACTAGTTCTATGAGTCGACAGCTGCAGACAAGGCTTTCAGGTTGTCAGACAACATTTGTTTAAAAGTATGCATGGAATTGACATAATTTACGAAAATGCGGCCTACAGGTCCAAGTTTAGCACCTTAAAAGGATGAAAATGAATGCCTTCGGCTTGCAAACACAATATAATATGGTGAAACTAAACACTTTCACGGCGCAGCGTGTTGGCAGTGATCAGGCCTAGAGCGTTTGCGCCTCACTGTGCGGAAGGTCCAGGTATCGAGTCCCGGCAGGTCATATATCTACCCTCCTACTCAAACTTTTATTGGCAAACATATTGTAACAGAGTTAGCGCGCCCGTGGCGCGTAGATGTTTGCGTGAATTGGGAACGCTGCTTGCGCGTATGATTGTTTCTCCCGCGCGCAGTTTGTTGATAATTAAACGGGGGGAGTTGCTGTTCGTTTGTGGTGACGGGGGTAAGTCAGCCGCAGTTCTGTATATTATTTGTCTTTTTATGTTCGATTAGTGTTGTAACTTATAATATAATACTGACATTAACCTGTTCATATCAAATGAGTGACTTACCTAATTGCTAATTAGTGTTATTGTGAGTTAGGGTTCGGTCACATTTGGTGTCAGGCAGTGGGATATTTATCGGCTTACATTGGTGTTTGGAAAAGTTTAACGTGTAGCAAATATAATTAGTATTCACGCATTTGTAGTTTGTTATATGAATTTCTCGAACGTGCTTGTGTGTATATATGTATCTCGACGTTCGAGTTATTCTTGCATTGCGAAGTGTATGTGTAATTTGATCAAGTATTTAGGTTAGATGAGTCAAAGGAAAAGTAACGTTTGAAGCAAAATGACGTATTTTCGATAACAGTTGGAAGATACTAACTGTTGGATCGTTACCGTAGTTTTTGGGCATTTGGTATAGCGGTCTATTGATCGTGTGTAATATTTGTCATGAGTGGATATATTATTGTTGAATGTATTCATGTTAATATGTTGATGTTACTCTGAGTTTATACATTGCTATACGTGTCACTTGACGTGTGTTTAGTATATTGTTATTACGTGAATATTATCGTTGAGATTCATGAATATTTTAGATGATGATCACCGTCTATGGGGGTGAAGCATAATGGTATAGTCGCTGATATGATTGTGTATTGAAATTTCATGAAATATGGGAGTATTGATCACCGACTATTGGTGAACACAATGTTATATTGTCGCTGTACTAAGTGTGTGTGATGCACTACGTTTGTTTATTAAGTTGGAATATGAATATAACACTGTAGTGATTTGTAGAACTTTGGAGATGTATAAAGCTCAGGATAAATTGTGTAATCTGCTTATGTCTAATAAGTATAGTGGAAGGAATGATGCGTGTGCGTTCATCAGTGCGACGTGGTCCAAATTCGAACGCGAAAAAAGAAGTCTATAGAAAACTAGGCGTGAGGACACTTAGCTTGCGCGACTCAAGATAGACAGTTTACTGAGCTGGCGGCGTTATATACATTTCAGTTCGATCGTATTGGCAAAGTGCGGACGAAATTATAAATGTTTGCGGGCAACAAAAGCTAAGGATGTTAGCGCAACAGAAGCTGTCGATGCCTTGGCGCAACAGGAGGCTGTCGCACTGTTGGCTGCTTAGCAGAAAGCTTGAAGGTATGCAGCTGTCGATGTTTGGCGCAAACAGTAGCTTGTCGATGTTGCGGCAACCAGAAGCTGAGATGTTTGGCGCAACAGGAGCTGTCGATTTGGCTGCAACAGAAGCTGAGGATGTTGGGCGGCAACAGGAGCTGTCGATGTGCGCAACAGTACATGTCGATTGTTGTGTGCTCAGAAGCTGAGATGTTGCACAACAGAGCTGTCGATTGTTGGCGGCATACATGTAGCTTGTCGATGTTGGTTGCAGACAGAATGCTGTAGATGTTGGCATGCGAATCACGTAGCTGTCGATGTTGCAACAACAGGAGCTGTCGATGTTTCGGGGGGCAACAGAAGCTGCAGGTGGTGTGGCGGCAATCGAGGAGCTGTCGATGTGGTGCAACAGGAGCTGTCGATTGTTGGCCGCAACAGAAGCGTGAGGATGTGTGCGCCAATACAGGAGCGAGAGGATGTTGGGGCGACAGACAGGAGGCTGTCGATGTTTGGCGCAGACAGAAGCTGAGGTTGTTTGCGTGCAACAGGAGCTGTCCGATGTTGGCGGCATCAGTAGCTGTCGATGTGTGGCGCATACGAGGAATCTAAGGAGATGTGGCGCAATCAGGAGCTAAGGGATGTTTGGCACAAAGAGGCTGTCGATAGTTGGCGCAACAGTAAGGCTGTTGAAGATGGTTGGCGTAACAGTTCCTGAGGATGTTGGGCGCAAAGACAGCTGGGGATGTTCGCAGCAACAGAATCTTGTGTTGTATTCTATCATGTTGCATTCAACGCCTGAGGACTTACCACGCTGCCGCGTGATGAGAGAGTGTGGTGCGCATGGTTTTGCCATGGATCAGGTGACGGCCGGCTGAGTTGTGGTGCCAGGTTTCCATGGATGCAGGGACGCGCCTCCGGTGAGTTTGTTGTACCAGGTTTTGCCATGGATCGGGGACGGCCTCCAGAGGTTGACACTATTTCCAGGCTGCAGACGAGGACAATGAATCTCTATCTCGATTGTCTACTCCTCATTATCATTAAGGCTCGAGTGTGCTTGAGAATTGGTTAAGCCTTCCAGCATAACACAGAAGTTTCAGTAATCGTTTCAAACGTTTTTTTAGGTCCTGTTACGTCTTCGTCCTAATGCACGTTTTAAAAACGTTTTTAAAAGCGTTTTTAGGTTGAGAACTTACATATACGTCAAAGTTGAGGTTTTTAGAAGCGTTTTAAAATAACGTTTTTTGGACTTTACAAATATTAAATCGTTTTGGTATAGAACGTTTATAGAAGGGGGAGGGGGGGGGGGGGGGGGGGGGGGGGGGAGGGGGGGGGGCGTTTAGTGTAGGAACGTTTACAGAACGTTTGATATTAGGATACGTTTATCAGAACGTTTGATATGGGAGTTTTTACAAAACGTTTGTTGGACGGTTTACATAATTTACGTTTTTGTTGTAAATCTGATTGTTTGTTCTTGTGTTGTGGTGTGTGTGTGTGTGTCGGTGTTTACGTTTATGCGTGATTTGGAACCTATAATGTTTGCCACGTCGTCTGAAAAGAGCTGTTTTTGTGTGTATTGGACGGTCGGAGTGAGTGTAACGTGGTTGTAAGTGTGGCGTGCGTGCGCTGCGCAGCGTTGTGTGTTGTGTATGTATGTGGTGTGTAGTTGTGTGTGTTTATGTGTGTCGCGTGACTGGGACTACTGTCATGTTTTGTTCCGTGTGTCTGGATATGCTGTGTGTGGTTTGTGTTGTTGTGTGTGTGTGTGTGTGTGTGTGTGTGTGTGTTGTGTGTGTGTGTGTTGTTGTGTGTGTGTTTGTGTTTATGGTATTCGTGTGTGCGTTGTGTTTACATGTGCATGCGTGTGATCTGTTAACAGTGTGCGCTTGTTACTGCGATGGTTGAGGCGTTGAATGTATGCGTCTCTGTGTGATTAAATGTATTTATGTGTGTGTATTACATGCGTTTGTGTGTTGGCACTGTAATGTGTGTGTCTGTGTGTGCGTGGGGGGGGGGGTGGATGGATGGGTGGAGTGTGTTTGGGCACACTTTGCTAGGCTGTGCGATTGGGTAATAGGTAATTTGAATTTTATTTCAGCTTAGTTGAAACGACGAAAAATAGACGCAATGTAAGCACGTACGCTACATAAATACATACAAGCAGGCCTTATCTATATGCTATCATAGTGGAATTTGCAGTTAATCAGGTTAAGAATGACTACTTCCACGCATATATAGCTTTTTCATAGTGTTTGAACTATTTAGCGGCGCCATAATAGTGCTGTAGGTCTGTTATTCAAATGCATTAACAAAGTTGGCAAAATGATTAGCATCCCGTGAAAAGTGATTTCACTTTATAGGCAGACTTCCTATTTTGTAAAACAAAAAGTAACCACTATTGTATTTACGCTTTAGCAAAGTATGGGCGATATATATATTTGATGCTAACGACTTTTTTTTGTTTTTGGGTTTTTTTTTTTTTTTTTCTTTTTTTTTTTTTTTTTTTTTTTTTTTTTTTTTTTCTTTTTTTTGCTTATTGTCTGACAGTTAAGGTAGATTGGATAGGTATTAGGATATTGGTCAGGTTCAAGGTTCCTGGATATGACTATATGGTTATTAGGTTATGTGAAAAGAATGGATAAGTATAACCAATTTGCTTCTAGATTTCAAAAATTTTTCCTTATTTTACATTTTTACGTAATACCGACGTTCGTTTTGCGAAACGTCCACAAAACGTTTTAAAACGTCCGCAAAAGCGTTTTCTAAACGTTTTAAGCGTTTTCGTTGTTTTTCCCAGGTCTTGGTTTAAATTGTACGAATCGTCTTTTTACGTTCTAAGGACGTTTTCAAAACGTTTTTAAAAAAACGTTTTAAACTCTCAAGAATACGTTTTTTTAATAACGTCTAAACCTACCACATGTTTTACGTCTATTAAATACGTTTTTCACAAAACGTCCCAAAAAGACTACTCGGGTACGTTTTATAAGAACGTTTTTTTAAAAGCGTCGCATTTGTTCAGTTCTGGGTAACACTTAGTCCGCTAAATCGGAAGTTGTTTTGATTTGAATTAAGGATCACCAAAAAGTAACGCTGCTCAAATACGAAGGAATACAATTGGTAGCAATTGTCTAACATATAGTTTTTGGTCCTCAACGAATGATGAGAGAGTCACTGTTCGAAAAAGTTACATTACATATAAATCTTTTTTGTAATGGTTTTAAAATATTTAATAATTTTTCCATATGTGAAACACCTCGTTTTCTGGTACAAATTGTCCCTTTAGCTTAGAGCTATAATATTATGAGCTAGCGGCGGATGATTAAAAAAATGCAAAATGCTTTATTTGGTGCGTACTTAAAATTGAAGCGTTGAGCTTTTGCATGGAAAAAATGGCTACTTCTCTTGATTAAGTGGAACATTTGTTATGGTGGATCCCAAAGGCTGCTTAACAAATGTTCCACTTATCAAGAGAAGTAGCCATTTTTTTTCCATGCAAAAGTTCAACGCTTCAATTTCAAGTACCCAAATAGATTGTGAAAGCAATTTTGCATTTTTCTTTTTAATCATCCGCTAGTCTATATTTTATAGCTCTGCTAAGGGACATTTGTTACCAGAAAACGAGGTGTTTCACATTGGAAAAATTTTAAATCTAAAAACCTTCCAAAAAAAAAAGATAATATCTACATGTACACTTTTTTCAAACAGATGACTCATCTCATCATCGTGAGACAAAAACTAAAACTAAATATGTAGACAAGTTCTACCAATTAGTATTCCTTGTTTTGAGAGCGTTACTTTTTGGTGTCCTTAAATTCAAATAAAAACAACTTCCGTTTAGGACTAGTGTTACCTATACTATCTCTTTAGACGTCTGAAATATGGCATGTTTAAAACTCTTGTTCGAAAATCTCTTCACTATTATAACAAGATCTCTAATGGTGTTAATTATTGGACGTGTTCTTTTCTTAATAATCCAACAGGACACCATATATATATATATATGTAGTGCAGAGCTCGGCTATCGTCAACATGGTACCTTCGAGCGTGTGTGCCCGTGTGAAGGTTTCTTCTCGGTCAGAGGACGGTAAATCTACCAAGACTGTAAAAAATCGCCTCTTCTCCAGCTTCGTACAAACACCTTATGGAAACTTCAAGTAAGAGATTCACATCGGTATTCAACGCACCAAAATATCGACAAAATACTTTGTAGACGTATCCAAATGTATTTACTAATCGTTTAAATTACACTTAAATTATCCTCTCTTTCATGAATTGTAGCAGATCTCTTATGCCAATAATCTACCGACGTGCTACATACACTTACATAAGTTTTTTTTTCCCTTTACTTTACATAAATTATATAAGTGTGACAACAAGGCTGTGGGTTCTGTGTTTTGCCTTGTAGACATCTCCGAATGTACCCCTATTAATGTATCATGTTGGAAATGTGTGTAAAGGAATTTTTTGTAAATTATTTAGTAACCCTTTTAAAGTGGAATGAAACACAGACACAGGCCTGTATTCAGGGCTTTCAGAACAATACAAGGAGGACATTAATAAAAGTTTATGAACAAATTTGGTTGAACCGTTAAAGAGTTTTATTTGATCCTTGTCATCGAGGATCCTCAAATTAGCAACTCTACCAGCTTTTTAGATGAAAGTGTGAAGAACTCTCCGTTGGTTTTGTACATGAATTTTCACTTATTTGACTTGGTTATCAAATTGCGGATTTGCTCTTGCTTGTTGTGCAAGTATGTTCGGGGCAAAAAAAAAATAATTCTACACGTTTTTCTGAAAGAATTTAGATACTTTCTCGACCGACACTTTAGAAAACTGTAAATTATCGAAAATTTGTGTACAAATCTAGTACGAAGTTCTCCACACTTTCATCTGAAAAGTGAGTAGAGTTGCCAATTTGAGGATCCTCCATAACACAGGGATTGAATAGACTTTGAACCGGCGTTCAACCAAATTTGCTCAAACTTTCATTGATGTCCTCCCGGTATTGTTATGTACTCTCTCAATGCAGTGAGATGTCTGGGTTTCATTCCCATTTAAGTAATACTACCAACAATGGAGTATGCAATTAATTTTATTTATTTTCCCATGACGGTGTCAAACCATAGATACCATGGACAAGATGTCTTCTTTGCAAATGTGTGCGCATTAATTCTTTGAGTTCCTATACTCACCTGAACTTTCACACAAAATGTAAACGCTGTAAACTCTTCTTCTTTACTGTGCACATATAAGTGTGATCACCAGTAATTGTAGCATCTATCTCTTATGCCAATAATCTACCAACGTGCTACATACACTTACATAAGTTTTTTTTCCCCTTTACTTTACATATCAACAAGGCTGTGAGTTCTATGTTTAGCTTTGTAGACATCCCCGAATGTACCCCCGAATGTATCATTTTGAAAATGTGTATCAAGGAATTCTTCATATATTGCTTCTTCGTATAAGGCCTTAAAGCCGAGCATCATTCAGTTCACTTGCAGTCTCGTGTAAAAAGCTACGCACAGTGTTGTTAGGTGAAATGCTAATGGCTCCCTCACACGTGTTTTAACGTTTTTAACGTTTCTTCATCACTTGCCTCACACTGTGAACACGATATAGTATGCCAATAGATGTGTGAAGCGCGGGCTGCATAATGGTGGAAATATACAGTGTTATCACTGATTTGTTCCTGATAGTCCTTCTCTTTGTATGAAAATTGAAAAACGTATCCTCGGTAGTGTTTCAGTTTGATCCACATCTTCCGGAAGATATATCTTGTCATTTATATGGTATCTTACTCGATAACAGAACGGATAATGACATGTCTGTCTTGGGTTTTTTTGCCTATATAACGCGCAGTGTTAGATGAAATACTAATGGCGCCCTCGGTGCTACAGATGCAAGCACAGCCGGCAATCGGGGTGCCAGTCTCGGGTCCATTAATTTACCATTTACATCAGGACTGTGTATAACCGTTTATCTCCTCTTCTTCTTCTTCTTCCGCATTCTTTGTTTGAATCTTCTTTTATTTTTGCTGCATTATGATATTGTACGGTTGTTTCGAGGAGATAGATCGATTTACCTACAGAAATCTATAGGTATCATATCTGTTTCTATGTTCTCATCGATTTAATTCGTTGGTATTACCGTTAGCATTTTTGTAGCCGATCTTGTCTTCATCGTAACCTGTTAAAGGTCAATCCCGCTAATGAACTTTCCTGGACAATACCCTTTCAGATACGTTATCATGTCGTGAAAAATGTATCCATTCTTGAACTTTGGCATAAATTGGAGCGGATTTGTTGCTGTTCTGTCCCTCTGATTCAACTCTAGCAACACTATTCTTCACCACCTCTCGAGGAAGTATGATATGTAGTAGTTGGTAAGTCCTGGTAGGATGAAGGGCTCTCACTGGGCGGTTCATAGCCATCACACGCTATCTCCCGTTGGTTTGAATACATGGATCTTGTTGATTTTCATATAACTAGCATAGATGCAGTCATCTTTGTCTACATCCAGACCACCACAACCAATGACACCCTCTTGCTTGTAAAACATCTTACATTTGGTAATTCAATATAGTGAAGTGAAGGCCTTACACATAATCCATCACTGCATCTGGTGACACTTTGTCCACGACAGACGCGTTACTATTTGATTCTCTCTTTAGTTCAGTGATAGAAATAGGATTGGTCCCCCTTCCCTCTTCTTTGACCTTCTCCTTCTCTGTTTCCTCCCAGGGATATTTCCTCATTACATCTACGAGACGGATTAGTATGCTGTCAAACTATTGACCTTCTAAATTTTCTCCGTAGCCGTACAGTTGAACAATGAAATCAAATCAGAATGACGAAGTGCATGCCTATTATGCACAAGCTGTTTTATTTCTTCTTTGGCTGTTAAGGACCTGAAATTGACATATATCAAATGAATAGCCCGTTAGTACTCGGCATCCTTCCTCTTGTACTTGAAAGATGGCTAAATATTATGTCTTGACGTGCAAATTTCACTTGAGCCATGGGGGGGGGGGTATTGTTGGGTCAAACCAAAATAGACAGCGAATGATTCTTCCTTCACTCGTTTTTCGACATCGGGGTAGACTTCTCCTTATCACGACTACGAATTTCTCGGTGTGCTGCTGATTGCCACTCCTCACTAATTCCTTTCTGTATTGTCTTGTGGGTGACCGTCAAACACTGGAATGAAGAAAACCGTCTTCTTCTCTTGATCACGTCTACCAATTTCTCGTAGACAAGTGATGCTTATTTTCATCTTGCAAGTAGGCACTTAACTCTTTTCCTTGTCCTGGGATTTTCTTGAAAGACTAGGTCTAACGTTTTTATTCTTAGTAATTTTGGCCAGGCATTGAAGAACAATTGTGTTCGAATTTGTTCAGGTCAACTTTGATTCCAAGTGACGATCGGTGGACGGATGTTGGTGAAGAATCCAGTGTTCTTGTCATAGTCTGCAATAGGTGGCGTTGGCCTAACATCAGACCTTGTGGGGGACTGTATCACTTGAGTTTTCTCCTCTTCTCTTTAAAAAAAAAGTCAATGTAGATAAATTTGCAATAAACTTATTGTTGTTGTCGATTGTGGCATCTTCGCCTCGTTGTTGCTGGTTGTGGCCACGCCTCCTGTAATTCCTTGTTGGTTGTTGTTGTTGAGTTGCTTGTTTCAATTTCGCTTGTACCCGTTCAATAAGTCTTGCGTACTGCAAACAATCCTGTTCTTATCATATAAATCTCAAATATTGCCACTAGCAATTTTGGAAGATGTTTCCCCGCAATATGTATTACCTCTTTACGATTTTTGCCTTTACCTACTGGAGTAAGTCAATGTCTCTTCTTCACAAATTTGGCACTGACATATTACTTAGCCTCCCAGACGTGCTCTCTGTACTCGTGCTTGTGCTTGTGCTTGTACTTGTGCTCTTCTCTTCACGAAGGTGACCAAAACCGCATATCATGACTATCAAACTGCACCTTTAATCATCTCATTCTTATCATAACGTTCTTTTCATCATTTTAATCTCAAATATTCCCACTAGCAATTTCATATGCAAGAAGTAGACGAGATTTGTCGAAAAACGATAACAGTTCTACTCGTGCTTGACTTGTTGATCTTGGTAATTCTCTTTTGTTCTCTTGGAGAAGGTGAAGTAATGACTCAGCCTCACCATCGTGTGTCCGCTCACACACTGTCTGTCTTGAAACACTGATTAGGTGACGATTGTACACTGTACGCAATTCTTCCCTTGTTCTGTTGGTTATCCCGCCACTACCTTGATAAACAAATCATCTTCTGGGGTCGTTTCCGGTTGACTTCTGGTTCGACATATCTTTGTAAAACTAGCTCTCTTTGGTGAAACTGTTTGCCGATTATTTCGTGTCCAGGTATATCAGACATGTCAACTCTTGACTGAGCAATAGCTTTTCAGTTCACTTCGTCTTTGTGTTTGCTGCTTCGACATGTCAACTCTTTGTCATTTCGTTGAATGAAAATTATAACCACGCAGAATATGAGACTCAGGCCGGTCCCTAGTTCAATTTCAATTTCGTTCTTCAATGTCTTCGCCTCTTCACCAGGGGGGCTCCTTGTCTTCTTTCATGCCAAGATCCGTCTTGTTCCATCCATCCCTTCCCGTGCATACGTTCCCCTCTCCCCCCCCCCCTTATCATGTCTTGAAAGTAGAAATCGGTCTCCCCTTTCTTAGAGACCAATGCATTGACTGACAATTTGTTGGTTCTAGTTCCTTCCCGTGCATCTCCTCTGCGCATGCGCTTGTTAGATGATAAGGTTGACACAGAAATGGGGGCTCGGTTCCTTTCCTGAGCCGACCTGTCTTCTTCGCTGTACCCCGTGCATCTCTGCCTGGGGGCTCGGTTCCTTTCTCTCCGTACCCGGGACGTTCCTTTCTTCAGCATCTCGTAATGGTATCCAGAGTGGTCCTGGACCTTTTCACGTAAGTGATCATGTCTTGAAAATAGAACCCCCCCCTCTAAACTTTTCACGTAAGTGATCATGTCTTGAAAATAGAACCCCCCCCCTCTAAACTTTTCACGTAAGTGATCATGTCTTGAAAATAGAACACAGAAATCCAAGGTATTAGAGACTGCCTCGTCCTCGTTCCATATAATTCGAGCCCTTCTTCTTCTTCTCGTGCATCTCCTCCTCTCCCTACTAATTAATTCTTGTTGTATTTCTTTCATTTCTTGGAGACCAATGCGTTGACTGACAATTTGTTGGTCTTGTTTCCTTTAGGGGTCTTTCTTGCACTCGCTTTTTGAGGGCAATTTTTTTCTTCTTCAAAGTCAAGATCCGTCTCGTTCCATCCATCCCTTCCCGTGCATCTCCTTTGCCGCCAGAAGATGGATGACGCAGTTCATCACATCAGTTCAATTTCAATTTTTTCTTCAATGTCTTCTCCTCTTCGACCACGGGGGGGGGGGCCTTCTTCTTTTACTTCTTGCACAGTTTTTGATTGCCGAAGAACTACGAAAAATCGAATTTCAAGTCAAAACTTCATCCGCCCGCTTTTTTTCCTCTTCAATGTCAAGATCCGTCTTGTTCCTTCAGGGATATGTGTAGTCGTTTGTCTTCCTTGCACTCGCTTCTTGAGGGCAATGTCAAGATCCGTCTCTCCATACCCGATAGGTGTAGCATACGGGACGTTCCTTTCTTCAGCATCTCGTTATGGTATCCAGAGTGGTCCTCCTCGTCCTAGTTCCTTCACCGATAGGTAAATTATAAGGTTG